>PVKE010006019.1:0-56202 GCA_004027555.1 Craseonycteris thonglongyai
AAAAAAAAAAAAAAAAAAAAAAAAAAAAAAAAAAAAAAAAAAAAAAAAAAAAAAAGACCAGAATACTGTAAGATATTGTACTGAACTCCAAGAACATTCTGTAGGCTCAAAGATCTTTCAACGCTGAAGGCCACACAAAGAGCAAGAAGTGTCCCTAGGCCTTCAGAGAAGTGCTCTGTCGTGGATATAATTACAGTGGTAAACAGAAGATAGATGGGTGTGTGTACAAGATGTGAATGGTCATGTGCCATGAATCTCAAAATATGCAGATGTCAAACTCTTCTGATTGTGAAATGCTGCAGCTAGGGCCTGGGGCCAGGAGATATTTGCACAACTGTGTGAGTGGGAAAAGCATTGCCCATGTTTTCCAAAATGAACTGAGCAAACTGCTCACAGCACCAACAGGGCCTTGGAAGGTGGCATCCCCGATGCCCAGGGTGCTGGCTATTTGCACATCTGCTTACCCTGCAAACAAAACAGTGAGTGGTCAGCTGTTACTAAGTAAGGCACATGATAGACAAGTTTACCCACAGCTAAGACCCACCCACCTGACTCCCACTCCACTCCTGACCCACACCCAGTTCCTGACCCTCCCTGACTCCTGCCTAGTCCTAACCCCACTACACAACTAACTAGAAAAGCCCTGTTCCTAAAGCCCTAGACCCACAGTCCCCCTCTCCTGCCACTTAAATACTCAAGCCCTGAGGACCGGTCTCTAGAACCCAGGTTCATTTTTGCCAAAACCCATTTGCTGTGGAGCATCATAACCCTGCATGTCACTGGTCTGATGCCTTCAGCATCAGTGCCTGAAACCCAAGGCACCGTCCATCCCATTTCCTTGTGATTTGCCCTGAAATGGGGCATGGTAGTGAAGGCAAGGCAGGACATGGAGGTGGTATAGCTTCATGGTTAGCGTGGATGCTGGTGTATTGCCTGGAGCTGGGTTTGTAACGTTCTAACTCCACGGCCTTGGTGGAAATTGCCAAGCCTTCCTGAACTTCGTTTTCCTCATGGGTAAAACACAGGCAAGAGCCACTGTCTTACTCCTGTGGGGCTCCTGGCAAATGAGTGTGGGTGGAGTTCCTGGACTATCTCCTCATTCCACAAACGGTAGCTATGCTATTACTATTCCATTTTAGAGAAGAGGTCAAGTTCAGGCTAGCCACTTGTCAATGGCTAGACCAGGTTGTTTGAGTCCTAGTCCACCTAACAGGCTACTAAGGGAAAGACAATCTAACTGAAGACCCCTGCCTGTTCTTAAAGCTCATGTCAGAGATGAAGCCTGGATGCCAGGCCTGGGTCTGTCACCAACTTCGCTGTGCACTGCTAGACAGCAGCAGCACTCTGGAAACTTGGGACCATTCCAGTTAAGGGGTAGAGGAGGTTTTAGCCCAGACCAGACACACTGTGGGACAGGATGTGGGCAGGAGCAAGGAGAAGGCCTTTTTCCTTTCCCCACATAAATGTATATCTTCCACGCATCTGCTCTGCTGGTGTCAGGTAAGTGGTGCAGCCAGACTGGAGAGCAGATGGGCAATAATCAAGTTAGACCAACACATTCCCTGTGACCCAGCAACCCCAAATGAATTCTCACAGAGGACCATAAGGGTCTTATGGTTCCAGGACCAGTGGTATAGGCCTCACCTGGAAGTTGGCTACAAATGCAGTCTCAGATCCCACCTGGGCCTATTGAGTCAGAACCTGCACTTTAACAAGATCCCAGGTGATGAATATGCACACTGTTTGAGAAGTGCTGCAGCAGAAGGGTCGTGTTTGAGAGTGATGATTGCATTGCTACTGGTGGTGGTAGGAGATGAGAGGTGAAACATGGTGGGTGAGTACCTGGGAGAGGAGATAGCAGTTAGAAGGGGCAGGCTATACAGATTGATCTTGAAATCCTCACAGTAAGTGGATAAAAAACGAAAAAACAAAAAAATAAAAACTGAATGAGTAATACTACAATTCCTTTTACACAAATTTAAAACATGCCAACAAAACGACTTTTTTTTTTTTTTTTTCCAAGAGCACAGAGAAATAAAAGATAGGGGAAGCTGGGATGGCTCAGCAGGTTAAATGCTCGTGTTGCAGCCCCGGAGACAAGGGATCAAATCCCCGCTCCGGTCCAGGTGGACCCATATGCTGAAGTGGGGAGTGCCCCAGTTCAGTTCTTGCCGGGCCCTATGCGGGAAGCTCCCCGCCCAAGTCCTGCCCTGCACAGCCTGTGGAGTGAAACTATATGGAAAACTAATGTTGTCACTATGGAGACTGCTCTGGGCCCTCCCCCTTCTCTCTGCCTCTCTCTGTCTGTCTGTCTCTCTCTCTCTCTCTGTCAAAAAACAATAAAAATAGATCTTTAAAAAAATAAAATAAACAAAAGATAAAATGGAATGGCCAACTCTAGGGGCAGGTAAATGACAGTGGAATATATATAAATAAAGGGGAATAAAGTGAGGGAACTTGTAGAGACAAAAAAATATCATGAACGTTTAAGTCCTGAAATTCCTTTACATGTAGACCCAGTTCTCTAGAGTTAAAAGTGTTAAAAATGCAAGCTCAGGGAGAATGAACATGTTGGAACGGAGACTTTCCAAGCCTTTCCGGTTTGGGCCAAGAAGGGAGAGCTGTTCTATTGGCCTGAGTGACCCGGGCGGCTGAGTCGCTTTGTCTGTACCCGCAGCCCCACATCATCACAGCCTGCTCTGATGGGATGCAGGTGGGCATCCAGAGACCCGTGTGGCCTGGCCAGGAAAATAATCAGATCAGCCGCAAGGGGGCTTGCGTCTCAGGAAGCAGCCGGGATCCACTAGGGAGGGCGTACACAAACCCTGCGGCCCGCAGGAACGCCCAGCAGGGCTCTCCTCTGCCCCCAGGAACGGGGAGCAATGAACAGGAGCGTCCAGAACGCTAGAGGGCCCGAGAGAGACGCGTCCAGAGGGCTCATGAGGATGGAGCGCCACTTCAGACAGGATTGTCAGGGACTAGCCTGAGAGGAGAGGGATCCTGGAAGGAGGAGGTGAGAGCTCTCAGATCGTGTGTACCTGGGGAAAGAGGGCAGCTATGTCCCAGCTGAGAATGAAGGGAGGGCTCTCCTCATTCAACAGTCCGTGGTCACAGAGAGAAGGGGGTGACCGGGTCCTGGGGGGAAGGAAGAGGCAGCCTGCGCTGTGCGGGAGGTCGCCCCAGGAACAGGGGCGGGTCGCTGAGCAGTCACCTACGTTCAGGCGCTCGGAAGAGGGGTCAGGACGGCGCGTTGACCGTGGGGCAGAGGGGATGGGCAAGGGCCTGGGGCTCGGGGGGAACTCCGAAGCCTCGCCAGGGATCGGAGGGCTGCGGGCACCCACACAGGCAGCTAGCCGTCCTGGAAAATCTGCAGCCGGGGAATCGCAACTTGCGGATCCTGAGACTAACGGTGCAGAGCGCGCCCTGGCGGAGATCTCCAGCTCCGGCAACGAAGAGTTGGGCTTGGCTCGGGTGCGGGAAGGGAAGGAAGGAGGGGAGAGGTACAGTTATCTCAAAGGCTGGGACACTGGCACTGGGGGCGAGAGTGGGTCCTGGGGCCAAGGAGGGGCATCTCTGGCCCACTGTCATTACAGTAGCAGCTTCGTTGACTCCTCGCCCCTTACCCCAAATCTCCAGCCTGGGTCCCCCAGCCAGAAATCCAGAGGCAATAGTTCTGGAGAAGGAAGGCTAGTTGAATCAGAATAGGCTGAAATCTAGCCGCTTCACTGTGTCTTGGACTCCTGGCTCAGCCCTAGTCTATCAACACAATTTCGGGTACAGAGCTGTCTTTTGTGAGGTTCTGTCAGGGTCTGGATACAAGCAACTTTGGACAAGTTTTTGTTTTTTGTCTAACAAAAATCTTCTAGATTTTATGTTGTGGATCTTGCTTCCTTTATACTGCCTCCTTACCTTTCAAATATTTTCCATCATAAAAATAAAAGAACTTGATTTAAAATCTATTGCTTCTACCATATTTTCTGGCCTGTGTCTTCAAATGTCTAACCAAAAAACCAATTTTTTTGAGTGATATGTGAAACTGCATGCTTGCAAAATATTTGTAACATATATGAAAGTTGTGAAGTCCTCTAATCAGAAAGATAACGTCAAGGATCTTGGAAGCCAGATGTTCTCAGGATAGAGCCTCTGTGTTCATCTTCTTTCCATGCAAGGTGGGATTCCCAGACAATGGTATATGGAATTGCTGTTCACAGGCACTTTCAACTTGACCTTGATTTAAAAAGAACTGCTTCTGAGGTTGCACCATTAGGGAGAATGTAGATTACTGTAGAGTTTTGGTAGTTAACCTTTCTAGTTAAAGAAATTCCTTTTCATTCCTAGTTTGCTAAAAATCTTGATCATGATGGATGTTGAATGTTAGACTGTTTCTTTTGCATCTATTACAAGGACTATTTGGCTTTTTCAGCTTTATTCTGTTTACACAGTGAATTACATTTTTAGGTGTCTTTTACTATTAAACCATTCCTGGGGAAAAAATCCATTTTGGTTCCCTTTTAATTGACAGGTAATTTCCATACACATTTTGCATATAAAATACATAAATCTTGAGGCTATAGCTCAAAGAATTTTTACATATCTGTGTGTGTATATGCAACTACCACCCAGATCAAGATATAGAGCTTTTCCATCATCCCAGAGAGTTATTTCATGCCCTTTCCCAATCAATACCTCCTCCAAAAGGTAACCACTATTTGAACTTCTATCACCATAGATTAGCCTATTCTTAACATTGTACACAACAAAATCATGCAAAATGTACTCTAGTGTCTGGCTTCTTTCAAGGTTACATCTGTGAGATTTATCCATGTTGTTGCATCTATAAGTAGTTTGTTCTCTGTTGTTAATGTGTACTATCCCATTGTATGGGAACACAACAATTTATTCACTCTCCTGTTGATTGGCACTCGCCCCCCCCACACACCTCAAGTTTTGCCTACTGTGAATAAAACTTCCTTGAATATTCTTTTTTTTTTTTAATTTTTTAAAATTTATTTATTTATTTATTTTTATTTTTGACAGAGAGAGAGAGAGATACAGAGACAGAGAGAGAACTGAACTGGGGGAGCTCCCAGTTCAGCATATGGTTCCGCACAGGCTGGGCCGGGACTTGATCCCCGCTCCCCGGCGCTCCAAGGTGAGCGCTTAGCCCACTGAGCCATCCCGGCCTCCCACCTTGAATAGTCTTGTACAAGTCTATTAAAGACAGATATACTCATTTCTCTTTAAGTGAAACTGTTGCATCACAAAGTATGTAAACGTACAACTTTAGTAAATACTGCCACAAGATTTCCAAAGTGACATGTTCCAAACACTGATTCCACTGCTTTTTTTCAGCCTAGCCACCTAATTCATTGTTTGGAATTTCTGCTCGCTCCTGATCATCAGATATGGTATTTACATTTCTGTTTCTCATTTTCACTTTTCCTTGAGTGATTTCTGAGAGGAGAAGAAAATACCATCTTTGTTATATCACCTTTAAATTGTACAATCTCTTTCCTTTTTAAAGCCAAGAATGCAAGTTTGGTTTAACCTTCAAAAAAACAATTAATGTAACTCACCATGTTATCAGGCTAAATTTTTTTAAACATATGAGCTTTTCAATACATGCAGAAAAGGCATTTTACAAAATCCAACATCTATTCCTACTTAAAACAAAACTGGGGAAGCCGGGATGGCTCAGTGGGTTAGGCGCTCACTTTACAGCCCCAGGAACCAGGGATCGAATCCCGGCCCTGGCCCGTGTGGACCCATATGCTGAGCTGGGGAGTGCCCCCAGTTCAGTTCTCACTGGGGTGAGACCCCAGCCCAGTTCCTGCTCTGTGCAGCCCCACCCACCTGTGGAATAAAACTATGTGTAAAAACCAATGATGTGCAACTGTGGAGACTGTTCTGGGCCCTCCCCCTTCTCTCTGTCTCTGACTCTGTATCTCTCTATCTCTCTGTCAAAAATAATAAATAAATCTGTAAAAAAAAAAAAATCTTTCAGCAAACTAGGAATAGAAGGAAACTTCCTCAACTTTATAGAGGGCATCTATGAAAACCCTACAGCTAATCTTATACTTAATGGTGAAAAAAAGTCATACTTTCCCTCTAAGATCAGGAACAAGATAACTATGTCTGTTCTCACCATTTTTATTCAACATTGTACTGAATGTTCTAGCTAGTGCAATGAGGCCAGAAATATTATATAAGTAAAAAGCATTCAGATTGGAAAGCAAGAAATAAAGTTGTCTTTATTCACAGATAGTAGGATCCAATAAAAATCTACAAAAAAGCTATGGGAACTAGTAAGTGAATTTAGCAAAGTAACATGTGTACATACATGGTCATGGTTATGATACAGGATCAATATACAAAAACCAATTGTATTTCACTGTACTAGCAATTAATGATCAGAAATAAAATTTTAAAAATAATATAATTTACAATAAAAATATGAGCACTGAGGGGTAAATCTGACAAAAGATATAAAAGATCTGTATACTGAAAAACTACAAAATATTGCTAAAAGAAATTTAAAAGACCTAAACAAATGGAGAAATATATCTTGCTCATGGGTTGGATAACTCAATATCATCAAGATGTCACATTTTCTTATCAATACAATTACAATCAAAATCCTAGAATTTTTGTAGAAATAAACAAGTGGATTTTAAATGTGATATGGAAATGTTAAGGACCTAGAATAGCCAAAATAACTTGATAAAGAAAAACAAAGTTAGAGGACAAATACTTCATAATTTAAAGACATCATAAAGTTATAGTGAGGATGCTGGGGTAGCTCAGCATCCTGAGCAACTGCCTTGCAATGGCGAGGTCTGGGGATTGAATCCAGTCCCAGCCATGCTGAAGTGTGGCACAACTGGTAACCCCCGGATGACAGCAAAGGTTCCCACCTCCCATGAGGGAGGCCCCCAGTTTTGTTCTCACCCCACATGGCCCCACATCCACCTGTGTGGAATGAATCTATGTCACAACTAATGATGTACAACCGTGGAGACTGCTCTGGGCCCTCCACTCTTCTCTCTCTCTCTCACCTTCTCTCAAACAATAAATCTTTTTAAAAAAGCTATAGTAATCAAGACAGTATGGTATTGACACAAAAATTGATAAATAGATCAATGAAACAGAGTCCAGAGATAGATCAATATATACATGCACAACTGAGTTTCAACAAAGGTGCAAAGGTAGTTTAGTGGAGAAAGAATGATAGTCTTCAACTAGTTGTGCTAGAACCATAAGATATTAAAATTCAAAAAACGATTTTTAATTCATCTTATACCATATGCAAAAATGAATTCAAAATAGATAATCAACCTAAATATAAAACCGAAAGCTATAAACCTTCTAGAATAAAACATAGAGGAAAACAGTTGTGACCTTAGGTTAAGCAAAGATTTCTTAGATATAACACCAAAGTCATAAGCCATAAAAGACAGTTTTAATAAACTGCCCATGATCAAAATTAAATTATTTGTTCTTTAAAAGACAGTAAGGAAAAAGATAAGCCATAGGCTGAGAGGAAGTATTTGCAAACTACATGTATCATAAAGGACTTGGATCCTGAATAAAGAATTCTCAAAGCCAATAATAAGCTTTAAAAAGGGGTGAGGAGATAGAAGAAACAAACAATTTGAACAGAAAATTTACCAAGGAAGATGTATATATCACAAATAGGCACAGGACAAGATGTTCAACATCATTAGTCATTATGGAAATGCAAATTAAAATCATACTACCCACCTATTACAATGGCTAAGGTTAAAAAGACTGGCCAAGACCAAGTGTTCTCAAGGATGTAGAGAAACTGCAAATCTCATACACTGCTAATGGGAATGTAAAATGGGTCGACCACTTTGTGAATTTGGCATTTTTAAAAGAAGTTAAATATACATCTACCATATGATCCAGCCATTTCATTCCTAGGTATTTATCCAAGACAAAGTAAAACATACATCTGTACTAAGATTTGTACCAAAATGTTCATAGCAGCTTTATTTGTACATCCAAAATGGAAAATAACTGCCCATCAACAGGTGAATACAGAAATAAATGTTGGTATAGCCATATAATGGAATACTGCTCAAGGAATGAACTATTGATAAACACAACATGAATTTCCATGTTGCTCCATTAATCTTATTAATTAGACAGAGTAAAAAAAAGCCAAATGAAAATACCGATTGAATGATTCGATTTATATAAAAATTCTAAGAAATACAAAATTTTAAAAAAGATTTATTGTTTTTGATAGAGACAGAGAGAGACAGAGAGAAGAGAGAGGGCCCAGAGAAGTCTCCATAATTGCACATCACCAGTTTTTGACATGGTTTTGTTCTACACAGGTGGGTGGGGGCCACACAGGGCAGGAACCGGACGAGGGGCTTCCTGCATGAGAGGCATGCCCCATCAAACCAGGGGGTGAGAACCAAAATTGGGCCTCTCACATGGGAAGCACACTCCAGTTCAGCTTCTGGATCCGCACAGTCTGGGACCGGGACCCAATCCTCTGTCCCCGGGGCCATAAAGCAAGTATGCAATTCAATGAGCCATCTTGGCTTCCCCAAGAATTGCAAATTGTTCTACTACAGTAATAGAAAGCAGATCAGTACCAATAGTTGGTTGTGGATGAGAGTAGGGAAATGTAAGGAGGTTGTGGGAAGGGGAGACAGAGAGGAATTATAGAGGATAAATTTTATCTTGATTGTGATAATGGTTTCATGGATGTGTATATGTCAAAATTTATCAAATTGTGCATTTGAAGTATGTGCAGTTTATTGTCTCAGTTACGCCTGAACAAAGCATGTTTTTGTTTTGTGTGGTGTATTGTTTTTGACAGAGAGAGAGAGAGAGAGTGGGATGGCCCAGAGCAGTCTCCATAGTTGCACATTATTAGTTTTCTACATAGTTTCATTCCACAGGTGGGCAGGGGGCTGTGCAGGGCAGGAACCACCCAGGGCTTCCCGCATGGGAAGCACGCCAGGGACAGGAGCCAAACCAGGGGCCTCCTACATAGGAAGTTCACCCTGGTGAGAATGGAACTGGGGGCCATGCTCCAGTTCAGCATATGGGTCCACACCCATATGGATTCAATCCTGAGACCCTGGGGCTGCAAGACAAGTGCTCAACCTGCTGTGCCATCCTGGTAGCCCCAAAGCATTGTTTTTTGTATGAATATATTAAGTATTTCCTTGCAATCAGAAATAATCTTCCACCAGCACACGTAGATGTACTTAAACACTAAGTAGTCCAACACAACACACCATGTATGCAAAGAACCAGATAATGTAACAGAAGGCCAGTTACCTGCTTTTGTTGGGAAACTTCGTTTGGTTAAAATATTTCGGAAAAAATTTTCACTAATTTTCTTTTCTTAAGACTCCCCCCTCACCCCCATTGGAAAATAATGGCTGGTGCCATAGCTAAAGTGCTCATGCATCTTTTACTCCTTTCAGGATATGTTGGTATGGCAAAAGAAAGGACATGGGAGTCATTCTTGAAAAACCAAGATTTCATGAATGAATGGAAGACTATGTAAGAATGTCTTATTAAATGACTTGTTAATGGTCAAATATGGTTATTGAGACAATGAAGTTTGAGTTCTGTCATACTGAACTAGCAAACAATATGCCTATTGCTTGCTAGAGATGTTAAGATTTTCATTTTACAACTTAAAGACTGGGAAACAAGTTCAATGACTTGTTACGTGTCTATTTTTAAGTTTCTTATTTCGCAGTCACAACTGAATAAAATCTGCAACAGAGGAGTCAAGTGTCTTGTACTTAGGCTTATGTGTCAACAAAGTGAAAATAATTTATTACATTCTACACTTATCATAGATTTCAAATGTTGGGACACTGAAGAAAAGGTTGTGAAACCTTTCTGTGGGCAATGGGAACCACACAGCCACATGGGGTGGAAATTAGAAATGCAGAGGTAGAATGATAGGGATATGGAGCATATTGCAGTCTCAAGGTGCTTAGAGTGAGAGTTCCAGAACTGAGATGAGGTTGGGAGTGAAAAGCCTAGTAAAGGCTCAATAGGGAAGGTGATGAAATTCTTAGAGAACAGGATAGTAAACAACAGAGGGAACCCATGAGGCTGAGTAACTCACACTGCTTTTTTCTGTAGATCAGTCCAGGTATATAGTTTTCTCTAGCAGCACTGAGAAGCCCCAGAATCAGAGATGCAAAACGTCCAGAGAATAGGGTTTCGAGGAAAGGCAGAAGGGAGCAAACAAGGGATTGGGCAAACCAGATGCAGCTGAAGAGATCTACTCCAAAGATGGGTTTTGGTTAACAAAAAGGAAAAATTAATTTTTGCGGAAAAAATTTGCCAAAAATCATCTCTCCCTAATACAAGGCTTTCTTTTATTTGTGTATGTTCCCTTCCACTTTTTGTCCATATACCAAAAACAAGCTTGTTTCAGGCAGTGCTGGTGCCTTTGCACACTGCCACATTTGATTTCTCAACTGCCCGTTGATACTCTTCAAAGGGCTTTATTAACTCATTGTACCAGTTTCCCCAGCACCAGTGTGTTAATTTAGCAGCTTCCTTTCATTTGCACTTAAATTGCTAGCAAGAATTGACACTTTTCTGGTCTATTTCCATTTTTGTTTGTGTGAGATATTTTACCAATGACATGTACGGAAAGTTAATGCATGCCCTTCTTCCATCCAATTCTACTTGAAGATTATTAGTGGGCCTGTTTCCTTATTTTCCTGCTCCCACACTATCAGTCCACTGCTATCCTCTATCCCCGACCCCACATGACCATTTAGTACACATGCCACCCTTGATGTTTAGTAATCACACATGTAGGATCAAGACCACTCATCAAAGCTGAGACCCAATACTTAACTTTAACTTTCTTATGGAATTTGGCAGAGCCCCAAATGCTCACTTTGAAATTCTCCCTCCGCTCCTCTTCTACTGCCCCAACAGAGAAGTTGGTCTGTGTTCACTTTGCTGCCATTGCACATTGTACCTATTAAATAATGAGTTTCTAATTGGTCTCCCACTTGGGCTAGGGAGCTTCTTGTTTAGTTTCAATCCCTTATTGAGTGTCCACCATGTCAAAAACTGTGCAAGGTATATGTCTTCCTAACTCTAGTAGATGGATGATGAATGTACATAAGAAAACATGAGACTAGCATAGGTAAAAACTAGCCAGATCCAGAATTCTATATAAAATGTTGACAATTTCAACTCAGCCCTTGTTATTTCCCCAATCCCAAAGAGCTGCTGACAACAGTGGACTTCTCCAGAATCTTTGTTAAGAACACGTGTGTTGTGTTGAGTGTGGAAATGTGTGACATCAGGAAGGATGCAGTGATTTCTAAATAGTGAGCTGAAAGGTCCAAAGCAGGAGAGAGCCCAAAGGCAGCCTCCCCATAAGATCAAGGTTTGGGAGACCCACTCCCACATAGGAAGATGCCACTCTGTTCTTCCATGCCTTTATTGGTGACAGTGGTGGACAAGAACAATGCCAGGCATAGCAGACACCCTGGCCCAACACCTGGGGTGGCAAGCAGGCCCTGCAGGGCCATTGGCACATCCAGCCCCAGCCCAAGATCCAGTCTACCCAGGCCATGTCCCCGAATGGGCAGGCAGCCGTCTGTCCAGTTTGTATGTGTGGATCAGTCTGTCTGAGTGTCTCAGCCGCTGCCTGCAGGGTCCCCCCATCCTCGGTACATGGTAGGGGCTGTTGGGTACACAGCGTGGCATCCCCCGGTGGACCACTGGGCCCCGGTGCTGATCATGGGGGACAGGGCCAGGGACTGGAGGTGGCAGCGGACCAGGCACAAAGTTCACTCCAGGGCCACATCCTACAAAAGAACCAGTCATTTATCAGAGTGGGCTTCCAGCCAGGGTGAGCCCAGCTCTGCCTACAGGCTGCTCTGGTCCTCCAGGGTGAGCTTCTCTGGGCTTTGGTTTCCCCATCTGCAAAATGGTAATACCAGTTCCCTATCTCCAAACCAGGAAACTGATAACGAGCTGATTAATGAGTCTACAGATGCTGTTCCAGACTCAGCTGTGACAGAACCCAATACTGGGGGGGCACAGGGTGATCCAACTCCTCTCAGCCAGCCTGGGCACAGGAGGCCAGGCAGGGGGAGGTGTGAGGGGAGGCTGGGAAAGGTGAGATGGGAGGCTACAGAGGCACCTACCTAAGTGGGGTGGCATTGAGAAGTCTTCCATTGGATTATAATTGAAGAATTCATGGGGTGGGAAGGGCTGGCCTGGGAAAAAAGGGGCATCCTGGGGCAGGGGTGGGAACAGGGGAGGTGGAGAAGGCTGAGGAAGGGGGTAGGGAAAAGGCATGGGAGGGGGCAAGGGAGAAGGCGGGGGTAGGGGCAAGGCCAGCTGCTCCCCGAAGTCTGGGGGCTGCCCCTGGCTCCCCTGGAACGGATGATCCGGCTCTGGCCAGTCCTCAATCCACGGGTCTAGGAATGGGATGGTTGTTTTAGGTAGGCCTGAGAGGCCAGGCCGCCCTGAACTCTGGCCCTCCACACTTCTAAACTTCCATTCCGTCCTCCAGGCGGGAGCACCCTCTGATTTCTATCCAGTTTCCCTCATTCCCTCTCTTTTCAGGCCAAGCCCAAGGTGTGTTCCTTCTCCCTGCCTTTCCCAAGTCAGTGGATCTGCCTTTGTTCTGATGTCATGCTCCCTTCAGAGTGTTCTCCCTTCCTTTACCCAGACCCTGTATCTTTAGCTTTTTCTTCTCCCAGCGACTCCCTACAGACCAATAACTAAGCTTAGTAAGTCTTCTCTCTTCAAAACATAAAGCTCCTGTCACCTCCTTCTCCCAGTAGTCCCCTGTTCCTTTCAAATTTCTACAGAGTGCTGTGCCCAATTTCCATTCCCTCATCAACTGCTCACTGCCTTTTAACTACCGTATACTCCAATCCTTCAGCACTTTTCCTACTAAATGCTTCTGCCACACGGCCTAGACTGAACTGTCCCCACCCCCTCCACCCCCACCCACCCACCCCCCACACTTTCTGGCAGACTCAACAAATTCCTTTCTTCCTGACAGTCACATGACATGGCCCGTAGCCTCTGTCCTCCTTTAAAGTGCCTCTATCTTCATCTTGTTTCCTCCATTGGGCCCTCTTCCCTTCCAACTTCAAAATGTGGCCACTGTTCTGCTCCCTCCTCCATGGTTCATACTCATGCCCCCAGCATATACCTCTCTGCAGGCACCACTGACACCAAAATCTACTGCACATGTTCACAGTACTGCAGATAGATTTGCCCTGCTGGCCAAACTCACCAACTCATCCTCCCACCCACCTCTTCCTTTTGATGTCCCAATTTCTGTAGCTCCTAACTGGATTCAAAAGACCTAAGCCACCAGGATCTAATCTTACAACCATTAGGGCATCCCTTCCGTTGCAGGGGATCAGTTCTCTCATGTAAAAAATTAGGAAATTAGACCATTATATAATCAAAGTCCTAATCTACCTCCTGATGCTTCAATTTCTGGTTACCAAGTCCCAGAAGTCCTCCTCTATGACATTACTGGCCTGTCTATGCCCCCAACCCCTCCAGAGCTTCGAAGAACAGCATTCTAACATGATTCATACCTCTACTTCAACAAACACTATCCTGTAGGTACTATGTACATAGCAATTGCGCTAGACACTGGGGACAAAAGGGGAGAGTTGTCAACAAGGCAAGGACCTGGCCCTTTGAGGACGTGATCCAGGGGAGAAGCAGACATGAAAACAGTCAGCCACGAGGTCCCCACGGTGAGCAGGCAGGAGCTGAGAGGATGATAGCATCTGCTATGGGGCTTCTTAGCTTCTGCCATACTGCCTGGACTGCCCTTCCTTGTCTTTCCACCCCACACTTCTGTGCCTAGCTAAAAGTACCCCCATTTCTTTCCTGTTCATCTGCAAGGTAAGAATCTTTTAACATGCTATCTTATGTGCCCAATGCTTATATAAGCTCATTCACGTACAGAGGTGACTAAATGGCCAGACCATATAGAACTGGAACTCAAAGTACAATGCTGCTCCTGTGAACTCATCCCAGGGGATGAGGAGGGAGCACTGAGAGGCCACTGAAGTCCTTTAAGGAGCCTCTACTCCCCTGGAGTACCTCTGTCCTATTCTGTTTGTGAGCTCTCTCTGCATAACTACCCTCCCCACTCATGGTAGGGCTCACCAGTAGGGTAGTCACGCTTGGGCAGCTCTACGCCCCAGGCATCAGCTACGTGGGTCAGAAGCAAGTATGAGAGGTGGCGGTGGGCATGCTGGTCCCAGTGGATACCATCCCAGTGACGGTGCTGTACTGCATGCCGAAAATGAAAGTGGAGGTCCAGGACATCGAAGCAGTGGTCCCCAGCCAGTGTAGCACTGTAGAAGTTCCCTTCAACCACATTCTGCCGCAGAGAGCCCGCCAGGGGCTGGAGCTGGGTAAGAGATTGTAGCATCTAAGAGCTGCAGAATGAGCAGGGTCGGGAGGGTCCTCTGTCTACCAGTCAGCTGCCCCCACCCCCTCCTGGGGGCCCTGGTTACTTGCCTCAGGTAGAAGGAAACCCCCAGTGACGCGCTCTCCCAGGGGCATTGCCATGTTCCACACCAGAAGGCAAGAGTCTGGCAACACCTGGTCCATGCGCATGAATACCCGCTCCAGGTTCTCTCGATAGCGCTCCATTGAGTAGCGGCCATACCTACTGGGCAGCACGCAGGGTAGGCAACAGCACAAGGGTGGATGGCCTCTGAGCCATACCTCCACTCCCAATCTGTATTTCCCTCTTTCCCAGCCCCAACCTGGAGAGATCCCAGAGGCAGGAGTTGATGATCACCAGGTCCGGGGCAGGCCCATAGGTCAGTTCCTCCAGGACGTCCTCGAGGTACTCCGAGTAAACACGGGTGAGGAAGTAGAAGCGCACAAGGTGGTGGCCAGAACCAGAGCAGAACTGGCGGACCTCCCGGTACTGCGTTCCGTTGTGCAGCTCACCCAGCTGACCCCCAGCCACCAGCTGGTCCTGTTCAAAGCTCAGCTCCCCCTACCCAACCCCCACACCCAGATGGTCAGACCCATGCCAGGGAGGAGGACCCTGCCAGGCAAGGGTCTATGCCCACCCTCCACTGGCATGGTCACCCAGCTTCCCTCACCTTGGCCTTCAGCTGGGCGACTGTGAGCAGTGAGTCTTTCTGGAGCAGGAGTACCAGGTCCTTGTACACAGCCCGCTGGACTGCAGGGAGACCGAGACTGTCAGGCTGAAGCAGGCCTGACCTCATCCAAGTTCCTCCCAAGTCCAGGCCCCCCCATCTTCCCACTTCCAACTTCTGTGCAGTGTTGACTTTGAGACAGGAGAAAAGGTGAAGTTAAAGTCCTGCACCGCCTGATCCTTCTAGTTGTGCATCATCCCCCGACTTAGTACAAGTATACTGTGACCCAAGATCACCTGGCAGAAGCAAGTTAGCCAAGTCAGCTGGGAAACAGACAACACAATCCCCTGCTCCCATGAGGAAAATTATGAGGGAGTGTCAGGGAGAAAAAATGCTGAGCAAGGACAGAGTGAAAAGCTTGACAGACTACTACATCTGTCAGGACACCTGTGGACGATGCATGGAGAAATAAAACAAGAAAACCTCTTGGACTGGAACAGATGAGGGGTCAGAGAGAAGTTGTGAAATGGGAGACAAAGGGACCAGACTAAGGAACAGGCTGCAGGTGTGGGATTGGGAAGTGTGATCCTAGAGGGGCACTCACTTGAGTCCCCCAGGATGACCACGAATTTGTTGTGTAGCAGCTGCTGGACTTCCGAGGCCTGGAAGTGGACCATGGCGCTTCGCAGCGCGCGGCGCGGCTCCTCGTTTTCCAGACAGAAGACCATGCCGCCCGCTGACAACGGCAGGCTGCAGGGAAAGGCCACTAAGCCGCGCAGGAGTGGGGACTCAGGGCAGGTCTGCCCCAGGAAGCGTCCCGGGATAAATGAGACCTGTGCCGGCCCCTCCAGGTACGAGGCAGCTTCGGCACAGTGGGGCCCATGATGGCGCTAGCCTCGACCACACCTGGCAGCCGCGGCTGCGGGTCGCCAGGCCCACAGGCCTCCGGGGTACAGAGGCACGTTCCGCGCGGCGCCGCCCTACGCCCAGCCAAGTGCCCGCCGCCTCCTCGCGCATGCGCGCGCCCCTTCGCACCGATTACCGAGTCCCGAGGCTCCGCGCGCTTCACCCGCGAACAGGGCAGGCCCGCGCGCCGCGCGCCCAGCCCTCAGCGGGCTCCAGGCTTAGCCTCATGTTCCCGCGTCCCGGGAGGCCGGTCGGTGCCGCACAGCCCCCGCCCCGCAGAGCCCGTGCGACCCGGGTAGCCGTCGGTGCGCAGCCGGGCGCCCAACGCTCTCCATGCGTGCGTCCCCGCGGCCCCGACGGCACAGCGGGCGGCGAAGCCCGGGGGCGGCGGCGCTCACAGAGCCCACTTCCGGTCACCCATGTCCCGCCTTGCGCGACCCCCAACGCCCGAGGGGATAGGAAGGCGGTGGGGGACGCCGCCGTGTAAGGGCAGAAGCCAGTGTCAGGCCCACCCGGGCGGAAACCGGGCCCGGGCGCGAGCGGCAGCGGCCAAGCGCAGCGGCCCACAGTGCGGACGGCAGTGGCGGTGGCCTCGCCACGTGACCCGGGCAGGCGGAAGCGGAAGTGCGGGCCTGGATCCCGCGGCAGCGGGCGTCCTCTTACTGCCGCCCAGCATCCTCCTGCACCCGCGATGGACTGCTACACGGCGAACTGGAACCCGCTCGGGGACTCCGCCTTTTACCGGTGAGCCGCCTCGCCCTCCCGCCCATGGCCCGGCTTACCCCGCTCTCCCGTGGTCTCGCAGTCTCCGGGCGGCGCGGGCCCCAGCACTCTCCCCGCGTCTGCCAGGGAGCTGGGCTTGCCCCTGCTTCAGAGAAGGAAACTGAGGCAAGCCGGTGGCCACATAAATACGGGCAGAGCCAACGCAGAAGCCCAGATCTGTCAGCCTCCGGAAGGATGCTCAGATCACGTTGAAGGAGTCCGCCCACTAGTGACAGCGAGTGCTGTCTCCTGAAGTCAGACCGCAGGGGCCCTCTGAGGAGGGCGGGGTCGCACGGAACGGTGCTGACCCCGGCTGGAAGAAGGGGTAAGTCGTCAGTGCACCCAAGGGGCAGCACAAGTGAGCACGCTCGGCTACAGACAGCCCTCTCAGGGAGCCATAGAGTCCGTAAACTACTAACCTTTCTAAATGTAAACCTGTTATATTATTATCCTGATTAGGGTTTTCCAGTGGTTTCCATTTATAGGATAAACTCTTCTTGTTACATCAGTTACGTTGACCCCTGGGAGGCCGGGATGGCTCAGTGAGTTAAACTCTTGCTTTGCAGCCCCAGGGACCGAGGATCCCGGCCCGACCAGTGTGGGCCCATATGCTGAACTGGGGTGTGCTTCCCATGCGGGAGGCCCCCAGTTCGGTTCTCACCCCGCCCGTTCTGCCCCTGCCTGGAGGGAGCATGCCTCCCATCCCGGAGGCACCCAGCCCAGTTCCTGCCCTGCATGGCCCCCTGCCCACCTGTGTGGAGCAAAACCATGTCAAAAACTGATGATGTACAACTATGGAGACTTCTCTGGACCTTCCCCCTTCTCTCTGTCTCTGTCTCTGTCAAAAAAAAAATAATAAGTTGACCCCTATTTGTCCCTCCAACTTCATTTGCACAAAACAGGACCCCGACACATCATGTTTCATGGCTCCCCATGTTTGTGTCAGTCTGCAGTTCTTTTGTGGGCACTACATTTATCTCTTTATCTCACTGGAGAAGTCTTGCCCATCCTTCATGACTTAGTAGTTCAAGAGTCCTTTCTGAAACCTTCCCTGATTCAACCAACCCCAGTACAGTCAGCTGACTTTCTTTTGGGTTTCACAGGACCCAATGCTAGGGCCTGTTTGTGACATTTTTATTCCACACAGGTGGATGTGGGGCCCCACAGCACGGGAACCTAACCGGGGGCTTTCCGCATGGGAGATAAGAACCTTTTCCACCTTCCTGGTGGTTACCTCTTTCTCCGCAGTTGAGCATTTGGGTTTGCACAGGCTGAGCCGGGGCCAGGATTCAATCCCTGGACCTTGTGGTTGCAAGGCAGGTTCTCAACCTGCTGAGCTATCCCAGCATCCCCAAAACTTGTGTAATTTTTGATACACAAAATGTCAGCTCTTACGAGGGACAAATGCCATGTGACTTTTTTTTTAGAGATCTATTGCATTTGTTGTTTATTTCTAATTCTTATAAATATGTTTATACAATATGAAAAAAATTGCAAAGGTTTAGTTAAAATCAGTGAAGTCAAGAAATAATGATTTTGGGGAAGCCGGGATGGCTCAGTGGGTTAAGCGCTCACTTTGCAGCGCCAGGGACCGGGGATCGAATCCCGGCTCCTGCCTGTGCAGAACCATATGCTGAACTGGGAGCTCCCCCAGTTCAGTTCTCTCTCTGTCTCTGTATCTCTCTCTCTTTCTGTCAAAAATAAATAAATAAATAAATATTTAAAAAAAAAGAAATAATGATTTTGACTTTTTATGGAGAAGATACCCAGTTGACATAGGGTAAGCATGTAATTTAGTGTTCACAACACAGCATACATTTTAGAAAATATTAACTTGTATTACTTTTGAAAATACATGTTGCCTATACAGGCTTGTTAAATAGAATACTAAAAAAGATGACCTCATTACTACAGAACTCCTGTTTATCATATGAAGTCTTACCTTTGTTGATAAACCAATAAAATTGTAAGTGAATACATGTTGCATGCATGCCATAGACATGTGACCTGTGTGGTTAGCCTACCCTTACCTGTTTGTGCTACATTGCCAGAAAGAAGTAGATGTCTAAGCCTTGCTGTAGAGGGTATATTATTTTTGCTAGCAGATATTGTGCCTTTCTATATACAGTGATACCTTGGAATCCAAATGCCCCCAAACTCGAACAACTTGGAACCTGAATGAAAAAAATCAAGCAAATTTTGCCTCAGAATTCGAACGCTGCTTTGGAATCCGAACGCCAACACGTTGTTCGCGTGGGATGTATTGACTGTAAGGCCCATAACTGTATCTGAATGCCCACTCATCAAACGTTTTGGAACTCGAACAGGGTTCTGGGATGGATTAAGTTCATATTCCAACGTATCACTGTACGAGACACTGCTAAGTATTTTATGTGTATTAACTTATTTAAGTCTCATGAGGTATGTGTCGTTATTAAACCTATCTTAGGATGAGGAAATTGAGGCACAGAGAGGTTAGGTGACCAGGTTACACAGCTACTAAGTAGTAGAGTGAGGATTTGAAATCAGTCTTCTTTCTTCTAGAACCTGTGTTGAAGCATAGGGGTTTATTACAAACAAACAGGAGGGATGCCAGGATAACTCAGCAGGTTGAATGCTTGCCTTGCAACCGCGAGGTCTGAGGATCAAACCCTGGCCCTGCCTTTACATACTCATGGGTTGAACTGCAGCACACCTGTTAACTGCTGAGATGGTGGTGAAGGTTCTCTCCTCCCATGTAGGAGGCCCCCAGTTCAGTTCCTGCCCAGCTCACCCCTACATCCACTTGTGTGGAATGAAACCATGTTACAACTAATGATGTACAACTATAGGGACTACTCTAGACCCTCCCCTTCTCTCTCTCTCTCTCTCTTTCTCACACACACATTTCTCAAAACAATAAAATAAATCTTAAAAAAAAACAACCCAGGAAAATAAAAATGTGTTCTGGTTTCTCCACCAGAGTGGAAATGTTTTAAGTGCAGATACTTGGTGTTATTTGTATTTGTTCATAGCCTATGCCAGGACTTAATACATGTTTAAGTAAGTGGATGAATGATAAAACAGGTGGCAGACAGTGGATTTCCAGTCCTATCTATAGGGCCGGATTCATTTGCATTGGAAGTAGTGTTCTGAAAAACTTAATTTGGGAAAGCAAGGAGAGGGAATGGTGACTAGTTCTTATGGGGCTTCAGAATTTTAGCCATTTTTATCCTAAAAACCCAATTTGGGCTACTCTCATTAATTAATTTTGTCCAACCCTTTGCCAAGCTGAGTGTGTATCAACCAATAAAAAGACCTAGGGAAGCCGGGATGGCTCAGTGGGTTAAGCACTCACTTTGCAGCCCTGGCGACCGAGGATCGAATCCCAGCCCTGGCCCGTGTGGACCCATATGCTGAACAGGGGAGTGCCCCCAGTTCGATTCTCATTGGGGTAACACCCCAGCCCAGTTCCTGCCCTGTGCAGCCCCTCCCACCTGTGGAATGAAACTATGTGGAAAAAACAATGATGTACAACTATGGAGACTGTTCGGGGCCCTCCCCCTTGTCTCTGTCTCTGTATCTCTCTCTCTCTCTCTCTCTCTCTCTCTCTCTCTGTCAAGAACAATAAAAATAAATCTTTAAAAAAAAAAAAGACCTGGACCCTGTCTGCCCTCATAAAACTTAGAACCAGCAGGGAAGACTGTTAATAACCACTAATGATCCAGTGTTTGTTTGATCATAATCATTGTAAAGAAGTATAGGGTCCTAAGAGAGCATATAACAGACTGAGAAGTCAGAGGTAAAGAAGACTTTCTGAGGGATATGGTAACCCATCCAGGAGATGAATAGACATAGGTGCAAGGAGTGGGATGGGGAAGGAGAGGTGGGCACTCTTGAGGCCTAAATAAAGACGTTGATGTCTTTCTCTTAGAGGGCCACAAACTTGCGGGGCCTATAGGTCACCTTTATTTGAAGAACAGTGGGAATCCTAAATGTAAGGGTCTCATGAAAGGATTGATGTGATTGAATTTTCAGGGGTGTGTGTGTGTGTGTGTTAACTTCCTTTAGAGGCAGTGGGGGGACAAGTTGGAAGGGGCAAGCAAGAAGGAAGGCAGAGGGAAACTAGTTAGGCTGGTGGTATAGAACAAGGAGAAGTTGATGGTGGCAAACACTACGGTGGTAGTGGTGGAGATGGAGAGATGGGGCAGGTCTAAGGTCTTTAGGAGGCAAAATGGAAGGCAATTGTGCTGGATTGCACTTGGTAGGAAGGAGGAAGAACAAAATATTGAGGATGTTTTGGGGTTTTGGCCTAAGAAGATAATAAGAAAGCAAGAATGAGTTTGGTGAGGAAGAGGATAAACTTGGTTTTGAACACATTGTTTTAAGTACTTTAGAAACATCCTTTATGGTAAAAGAAGGGAGACTGAAGATATATACTTCTGAAACTCTTTTTAGCAGTAGACTATTTTAGTAGGTTTCTGGGGTTTATTTTTTGGGGGGTCTGTTTTGCACATATAAACAAACTTTTTTTTAATTGTGTTTAAATATAATTATATAAAATTTACTATTGAATTCATTCTAAAATACAGTCCAGTGGTGTTAGGTATTTTCACATTGTTGTGCAACCAGTTTCCAGAACTTTTTCATCTTGCAAAACTGACTCTTTCCCCATTACATAATAATTACTCATTCTTCCCTTTCCCTAGCCCTGGCAACCACCATTCTATTTTCTATTTCTATGAATTTAATTATACTATATAGCTCATATAAGTGGGAATGATACAGTACTTGGTATTTTGTGACTGGCGTATTTCACCTAGCATGTGCTTTCTTCAAGATTCGTCCATGTTTTAGAATGGATCAGAGTCACCTTCCTTGTTAAGACTATATAATATTCCATTGGATGTATATACCACATTTTGCTTATCTGTTCATCCATTAATGCAGCAACACCCAACCTTTTTGGCACCAGGGACCGGTTTCATGGAAGACAATATTCCCACAGGCCGGGGAGTGGGGGTTGGTTTTGGGATGATTCAAGTGCATTGCATTTATTGTGCACTTTATTTCTATTACTATTACATTGTAGTATATAATGAAATCATTATATAATCGCCACAATGCAGAATCAGTGGGAGGTCTGAGCTTATTTTCCTGCAGCTGGACAGTCCTATCTGAGATAAGTGCACAATGTGGAGAAGAGGCACAGATAGAAGTGGTAAATAAAATAACGCGTGGGCCATGTGCAGACTAAAATAAGATTGGGTTTGGACGTAAAGCCTGCCACCGGATGCAACTAGACAATTGAAGTACATCAACTCACTTGCCACTATAAAGCCTGCCCCCAGATGCAGCTTAACTGTCACTGCCGCTCACTGACAGGGTTTTGATATGAGTCCACAAGCAATTGATTTATTGTGGCCTCTGTGCAGTCAGATCTCTCTGCTAATGTTAATCTGTATTTGCAGCTGCTCCTAGCATCACTATCTCAGCTCCACCTCAAATCATAAGGAGCTTGCAACCTAGATCCCTCACATGCACAGTTCATAATATGGTTGGCGCTTCTATGAGAATCTAATGCTGCTGCTGATCTGACAGGAGGCGGACCTCAGGTGGTAATGAGAGTGATAGGGAATAGCTGTAAATACAGATGAAGCTTTGCTTACTTACCCACTGCTCACCTCCTGCTGTGCAGTCCAGTTCCTAACAAGCCACAGATAGGTACCAGTCCGTGGTCTGGGGGTTGGATAACACTGCATTAATAGGCACTTGGGTTACTTTCACCTCATGGCCGTTGTGAACAATGCTGCTATGAAGAGTGGTATACAGCTAGCTCTTCAAGATCCTGTGTTCATTCTTTTGGATATATACCCAGAAATGAAATTGCTGGATCACATGATAATTCTATGTTTAATGTTTTGAAGAACTGGCATACTATTTTTTATGGCAACTGCACCATTTTGTATTTCCAGCAACAGTGCACAAGAGTTCTTTAGTAGTATTTATTTCAAGGCAAGCTGGAGTTAAGGGATTTTGGAGTGATGGTGGACTCTTTTTAGGGCCTGGGGATTTTGGAATTAAAATATTCCCCAAGGTTAGATGTGATGTGCTTCTTCCTCCCCAGTGGTACGATAACCCATCCTGGGCAGGCTGGAGATCATCTATTTTTACACATGGGCGCTTCTAACACTGTAGTGGACCATGCTTTTCCAGCAGTTCAGTGGCACTGCCACAGGGATTTCTTCACTGTTTTCTTAGAGGTGGCTGGATTGAGGCTGCCAGAGCTGTTAGGTTTAATGATTTCCTGGCATTAGAAGCCAGCGTTCATTTACTGCCGCTGAGGGAATTTTCACTTCTGGGACCTACAAGTAAAGAAGAAAGATGTAATTGACCTTCCTCATTGAAGGTGTGGCCTGTCCTCACAAAGCCCACATCCTCTGGGCTCTTCAGAGACGCTTCCCTCTTTGCTGCCCTTCATTTTGCTCATCCATACCCCATGCCACCTTCAAGGCACAGCTTAAGTCACCTCACTGTCCTTGGAAAGCCTTCTTTACTTTAAAGGCTTGGGGAGGTGGTCCATGCTTTGTTGCTCTTCACTCCCTGACCCTTATTCCTTCACCTTCAGGGGCTCTACCTTCTCACCCCTCCCCCACCCCCTTCCCCCCCAGTCTGTGTCGCTGCCAACCTCTGGAATGCATCTCTTTCTGATTGTTTGATTGGAGACTTTGACCCACAGACTGCTAAGCATCTCAGTTCTTGCCTCTTCCAGGATAACTTACCACCTGGCTTCATGGTTCCATAAGCTCTACTCAGTGTTTTTATGTATCTGAGCCGCTGCTGCCACCACCACCACCACCACCCACCCCTCGACACTGTGCCCATGCAGAACTGCTCTACCTCACATGATAAATTCAAACAGTCCCTTCTCTAACCACAAGTTTCTGTCCTCACTGACACTCTGATACTTTCTAATGCACCTGTCCTTCAGCCTCATGGGGATTCTCATCCCTGGAGCCCTCTGTTCTCTTTGTGTCCACATGCAGATCTCCCTTCTAGAAATGTGTCCTTCCCTTTCTAGCTTGGTATACAGCCATGGTCAATCATTTCAGTTTCTTTCTTGCCTTTTCCTTTTCCTTTGCCCTTTGGTTGCACCTGCCTAGCACAGAACCATCTCCCAACACATCAGCCACTCACCACTCTGCCTGTACTCAGGCTTCTAGGCGCTGCCATGAGGGTTACACACAGGCAGATTGGGTCTACTACAGATTCATTGCCACCAGCCTGAATTGGGCCTTCACAATTCTGTCGTGTGGGGTCAGCCTACACTCACTCACCACAAGGGCTCTTCTTTCCTTTTAAAAAATTACACAAAGAGACGTTTAATTGTTTTAAAAGATTACACAAAGCAGCATTTAATTGCAAACAATTAAAATGTTTTGGAAATATTGAAAATAGAAGTTTTCTTGGCCCCTCCTCCCATCAACTAACTTCACTTCAAGCTTCCCAGAGAACTGGGCTTCTCCCAACCAAACCTGCCTGCTGTCTTTCCCACCTCACTGAGGTGAGCTCCATCTCCCTGCCTTCTCAGACACCATGTGCCATCCATGTACGCCCTTCAGCCTGTGTTTTTCCAACTATTGTCCAGGACTCCTGCATCAGAGTCACCTGAGATGCTGGCTACATGCAGCTTCCTAGGCCAGATCTATTCTGTTATTTCTGGGGTATGTTCTGGTAGTTCAATCTGTATTTTAACAAGCACCCAGGTGTCTTTGCTACAGGAAAATTTGAAGTCCACTACTCTGTATTGTTTTCCACCATCCCTATCCCCAAGTGCTCCCTATCAGATTTCAAATTTCCCCATCCTAACAAAAAATAAACTTCCCTATTAAGAAAATAAACAGGTCCTTCCTCCTTGCCCCTTCTTTCTCTTCCCCACCCAAAGGTCTGAAAACTGCCATCTATAGCTTCCATTTTCTCTCTTTGATCTGACCACCTTGTTCTCAGTGACTCAGTTACTGCAGTGAACACAGCTCAGGCCTCATCTGAGCTTGCTTCCCTGGAGCTTTGGATAGAGATGAAACCTCCAACCCTTCTTTCTTGGAAATTGTAATTTACCTTTTACTCTGAAAATTTCCAAATGTACAGTAAAGTAGAATAGTAGAATGAACACCCATAGACATCATTTAGGGTTAAAATTTTATTTATTTATTTATTTATTGACAGAAGGAGAGAGAGAGACAGAGACAGAGACAGAGAGAGAACTGAACTGGGGGAATTCCCCAGTTCAGCACATGGGTCCACACGGGCCGGGTTCGGGGATTTGATCCCCAGTCCCCGGCGCTGCAAAGTGAGCGCTTAACCCACTGAGCCATCCTGGCTTCCCCTTAAAATTTTTTATTGTGCTTCAATATTTGCTTCAATTATTTTGGAGGTTTAAAAAATTTTTTTTATTAAGAAAAAGGTCATATATACATAGTAAATATAATTTAGTGGACATCCACGTACTCATCACCCAGCTTCAACAGTTTGCCATTCTCTTTTCACCTCCCCACCAATATACACACACTTTTCTGGAACTATTTAAAAATAAACCCCTGACAGACCTTCTCAATCAAATACTCTTCTTTTTATTGTTAAGTAAATTAGACATAACTTCAATGTGCATTACTTTAAGAAACAAGTTTTCGATAATCTGCAGTACTATTTTACACCTAACACAATTAGCATTTAATATCATTTAACAACCAGTCCTTATTAAGACTTCTCCAATGTCTTCAGAGTGTCTTTTTATAACTTTTTCAAATCAAGACCCAAACAAGAATTATTCATTGGTTTACCTCTCTTAATTCTCTTGTAAACTTGAACATTACCTCTACTCCCATCCGACTTTTTATTTTCATGACAATGACTTGTTTAAGAGACGAAGTTACCTTCTGGATTTATCTCATTGCTTCCTTGTGGTCCTTTGAACTTTTTTCTCTATCATAGCCTACATTTCCTGAAACTGTGTGTTAGATGTAAAGGCCTGATTAGATTCAGGTTGAACATTTTAGGCCAAAATACTTTGTAAGTGATGCCACAGTGTTCCTGTTACATCACTGGAGTCAGCATTATATCAGATTTTCTGCCGTGAGGGAAGTTGACATTAGCAAGTGGTCTGTTGCTGATAGCCACATCCTTCGTTGTAAAGTCACAGTTTCCCCCTTTGTGACAAGCAAATGGTCTGTGGGATGATACACTCGCTGTATCAGTATAAGTCTAATCAGGAAATAGAAATCATAAAGTGATTGAACAGGGAAGCTTCATATAAAGAATTCATACTTATGATAAAAAAGTAACGATAAGATAAAATAAAACTCTGTCCTTCCTGAGGGCTGAGGAAAAAGGAAGGACAAATGGGGGGATGCCCTTCCCAAGCTGGGGTTCCTACCTCAGTGGAAAAGATATATAGTTGTAGTCCACGGGGTGGTGGAGAAGTTTGCCAACTTGCCTGGACCAGAGCTGGTCTACAGTCACTGCGCAAGCAGGAAGCAGCCTCCTGAGCACAGATGGCGCACAGGTGAGCCATAGCTAGTGGCCAGGTTCATGGACTAGCATGATGAAGAGGAGCACCAGTGTGAGCTGGAGACCTGGAGCATTCAGCATCTATGTGAAGAGAGCCACAGGAGGATAGACACCAGTCAGGGCCATGGCTGTGAGGTCACCAACAGATTGTGTGTTCTGGGTGCACGTTTGGAACAGAGACCACCAAATATCCTCATACCCAGGTGTCCTCAGACACAAGAGGGCAAGCTACTTCTACTGACCTTGCAGTCTTTGGAAATAGCCAGAGAGCCTCTTCCTCCTGGGGTGTCCCTACAGTGCCCTCTACTAAGAAAGGTTAATATCTAGCTCAAGCTTGTCCAACACAAATTTGTAAATCTTCTTAAAACATAATGAGATATTTTTGCAATTTTTTTTTTTTTTAGCTTATTGGCTATCTTTAGTGTTAATGTATTTTATGTGTGGCCCAAGATAATTCTTCTTCCAGTGTGGCCCCAGGAAGCCAAAAGGTTGCACACCCCTGATCTAACTCATTGTGGAACACATATTGAAGTGTGAATTTGAAATTGAGAGACAATAAGTTGATAACTGGCACAATCCACCCTTTGGTTACTCAGCTTCTATATGCACCCTCTACACTTTTGAACTCCCTTGTAACAACAAACCAATTCTATATTTCTGCTGAAGAAGCTAAAAGTAAATACTCTTACAAGTAAATCCTTCTTATAAGTAATTACTCTTTCTCAAAATGGGAAGACATGCAGTCTTAAGTCCATTGTATCCATCACTTTATTAATTACTCCTCACAGCCCCTGTGAATATTCATTCTGTTACCTAAAAATTAAATTGTAAAGTTAACCTCCAGTAATTTGTATATAAATAAACATGGAAAGGAGAGAAAAGATAATGGCTAGTATATATATATATGTATATATACATATATGTGTATATGTATATGTATATAACACATATATATGTTATATACATATAAACACATGCATATAACAAGCGTGGAGAAATATGCAAAGTGATTATAGTCTTCATTTCTGTAGTTGGTCATGAGAACATAGTTGATTTCTATCCCTTCCTTATTCAATTCCAATCCTATATTTCCCTTTCCCTCAGCCAGAACCTTCACTGCTCTGGGTTCTTTATGTAGTGGGGTGACTCACACCTTCATCCTCAGTCATTCTGTTTCTTTTTGGTTGCTGAGGTTTTTCATTAATCTTTACTGTTGGGGTTGAAAGTACTAACAGGTACCCCATCCCTTTGGGTTTCAGGCATAGTCCTCTTGCCTCCATTATGTAACAGCAACTGAATTTTCCCTTGATAATCAGGATAATCACTTCAGCCAGTAAATTAACCCCATTTTCTTATGCCTGTTGGTTCAGTGGCATAAGGAGCCCCAAATGGCAAGGTGGCGTTCTTCCAATTCAATTAATCCATTGTTGTATCTCCTGGTAGAACTATTCTCCCCTTAGAGACTAAGGTCTCCAACCCAATCTATCGCAGTTACTGGAATTGGACGCAATGTGTTTTAAGAGTCATTAAGTGTAATAGTGAGAGAAGCCACTCTCACTTCCACACCTTGATTCCCATTTCCATGTATTCTGACTCTAGTAGACAACACCATACAATACACTCTGATGTAAAGCAAAAGCTGCATCCTGTAAGATAGAACCCCATCACTTTAGGACACTGTTTCCCAGTTGGTGCTATAACCAGGTATCAGTAAATATAGTCCAGCCACTTCTGGATGATAGGGTTTATGATAAGACTAGTTGATTCCAGGGCCCTGAGCCCACTGCTGCACTTTCTTTGCTATGAAATGAAGTCCTTGATTAGATACAGTGTTTTGCAGAATGCCACATCAGTAGATAAGGTGTTCTATAAGTCCACAGATGGTGGGTGCTGGCAAAGGCATTATAGGTAGGGAAGAAAAATCCACATCCAGAATGTGGATGTATTCTAATGAAGACAGATTTTGCCCCTTCCATGGTAGAAGAGGTTCATTGTAAGAAACTTGTAGGCTGGTTCCCCTGGGAATGGTACCTTATTGGGGCCATGTATTGGTCTCTGATGTTGACAGATTAGCCACTCAGCAGTAGTGTTGTCCAGGTCAGCCTTGGGGAGGGAGGCTCCCAAGACATCTACCCCAAACAACTGAGGTCATCACAGTGTGTTCGAGCAGAGGTGGGTTAGTCTCCTCGGACATAGGAGGGCAAGCTACTTCTGCTAAGGAAGGCTCAGAATGACTTGGGTGTTCGAGATCATCAGTTTCATCTGTGTCTAACCAGATATCTCCAAGTTTTAGGATTCCTTTCTTTCCTTATCAGTACCCTCACTTTCATATGAGAAATGACATGTTGACTTTAACTGTTATAATTTAATAACCCATACAGTTAAAATTTACATTTGTTGTATCAGCTGCATGGCTATAATAAATAAGAGATTCTTTTTAGGGCTGTTATGGAAGCTTTCTGCTTCTCAGACCATGACTTGAGCTGAAAGTTAATGGACTCGAGCTTATCATTTTCTCTTTGTACGTGTTCAAGTACACTCAAAATCATTCATCCACACCACTCCCATATAATCATCATTACTGCCATACAGTCAAGCACAGAAGTCACACCCAAAGCATGTATTTGACTTGGTATTTCACAAGAGAAAATTGCAGGCTTGACTAACATCAGTTTCCCATTGGCTGGGAGTGCATGCATTCAGGCTTAAGCAAACGACCAAACTAATCCTCAAATTCCATCTTTAGGGGTCCATCTCCTGGAACCACTCTTCATGCCAAGTCTGTATCAGCCTGGGTTCGGTTAGGAGACTTAAACTGGCAAAGTTTAATAAATACAAAGAATTATTAAGCTGTGATAAAATACATAGTAACTGTAAGATATAAGAAAATTTTATATGGTGGCCTAGGGCTGAGGGAGGACAAATTTGGAAGGGGGGGTCCTTCCCCAGGTTGGAGTTCAGACCTCGTTGGAGAAAATATAGTTGCAGCCCGCTGAATGGCAGAGAGGTTCACTGGTTTTTCTTGGCCGGAGCTGGCCCACATGTGCTGGGTGAACAAGAAGCAACCCCCTGGGGTTCAGAGGTGGGGGATCACAGGTGAGCTGCAACTGGCTGCCGGGGTGTGGTGTGCAAGGGGTGTAGGGGAACTAGTGCAAGCAGACAGCCTGGAGCCTGTGTCTGTAAGGTGAGCCACAACCAGTGACTGGGAGCATGGGTGTGCAGAGGGGTCAGTGGAAACACTTGAGTGGGAAGGCAGGGCAGCCAGTGCCCAGGCATCATGGAACACAGAGGAAGGATGACCTGGTATAAGCATGAGGCCAGGAATGTGGTGTCTGTCCAGGGAGCCCTGGGAAGGTGATCACCAGTCCAGGCAAGCCCTTGTCACTGCATGACTGGGACAGATCACCCCCAGATGTCCTCACACCCTCACACCCTGGCTGCTGACCAGCTGTGCCATGGTGGAGGCAGCAGGAGAGTCCCTTCTTCATGCATTGTCCCTCCAGTGCCCTCTACTAGGAAGGTTTAGCGAAGTAGGCCATGTGAAGGAGAAATGGTAAGGAATGCTGTCCCCTAACACTAACGTATTGAAGTGTGAATTTGGAGCTGAGGGGCAATGAATTGATAAGTGGCATGCTAGGTCTTTGTGAATCAGTTTGGAGCTGAGGGGCAATGAATTGATAAGTGGCATGCTAGGTCTTTGTGAATCTCTATTTTTCCATTAGATTTTTGTCCATGATTTTAGTAACAAAATGTCAAAAGAAATACATAGGGGATTATAAAAAATTCAAATAACACAAAAGGGGATAGCCTACAAATTGGCAGTCCCTCCCTTCCCTAGAATAACCACTGTCTGGCTTAGTGTGGAGGCCTCTGAGCATTTTTTCTGTGATTTTACACACATCCACATGATTGTATATAAATATGCTTGTCAAAAACATGTGCTCTGTTTCTTATTACATAAATGGATTCATATGTTTCATACTGAGCTACAGCTTACATTTTTTAATTTAACATTTCAGATCAATGTACACCTTATTAATGGCCACATAATAGTGCCCAAAATGGGCACACCATAGTTTATGTTACCAGTCCTGTTTGGAATGGATGTTTAAAAAGGGTTTTCCAGGACTTAAAAACTATTTTAAGTAGTGCTACAGTGAACTCATACCTTTGTGCACTTGTACAAGTAGTTTAATAAGTTAGACTCTTGGAAGGAAATTGCTAAGACAGAGGCTGTATGCATTTAAAAGTTGGGCAGAGAGCACTTCATTTTCTTCTATAAGAACTGAACAGTTTATGCTCTCACCAATATGTATGAAAGTGTTCATTGTTCCACATCTTCAACAATATTGGATGTTATTAGCCTATTTATTTTTGCTATTCAGATGGCCAAAATATAAAAATAATCTTTAAATTCTTATTTACCTAGTCATTATGTCTATTCATATCCTTTGATTATTTTTCTATTGTGTTGTTTCTATTGATTTTTAAAGTAGCTCTTTACATGTTCTCCACATTAACTTTTTCTACAAATGTTATAAAGTTTCACACGGTGGTTAGTTGGCTTCTATTTTATATATTAATTTTTAATGTACAGATTTAAAATTTTCATGCAATACAATTTATTAGTGTTTTCCTTGATAATTTCTGAGTTTTATGTCTTGCTCTGAAAGACTTTACTATAGTTTTCATTGTAAAAATATTAGGTTATATTTTCTCAAGTTTTTTTATGTTTAGTTTTTAAATATTTTCACATAAAGTAATGTGAGATAGCCCTTGACCCTCCTTTAGTTTTAAAAAATTAATTACAGCCTTTTGTATTTTTAAGAAAAGTATCTCTTTTTCCACATGTGTCACAAACATTTTTTCCCTTTTCAGCGTTTGTCTTCCTAGTTTATTTTTTTTTTTTGTTTGTTTTTTTTTGTTTTTTTATCTTTTCACATTTATAGAGAGAAATTATCTTTTTGTCTTCAGTGCATAGTTATTTCTATTTTACTTTTTGACAGATAGAGAGAGAGACAGAGACAGAGACAGTTAGAGAACCGAACTGTGGGAACTCCCCAGCTCAGCACGTGGGTCCTGCCTGGGCCGGAGCCGGGACTCGATCCTCGGTCCTCATGGCCTCAAAGCGAGCGCTCAACCCGCTGAGCCGTCCCGGCTTTCCCCCCTAGTTTATTTTTTGTTAGAGTTTTTAACATGTAAACATTTTTAATGTTAATTATTTTAATAAATAACTATTAATGTGCTTTAAAAACTTATTCTTATTTCCACCCCTGTTCTTAGTCAACTGATTCCATACCAACCAGTAACCACTGTTATTAGATTCTTATAAATCTCACTAGTTTCTTCTTTTTTTTTTTTTTAAGATTTATTTTATTGTTTTGACAGAGAGTGAAGCGGGAGGGCCCAGAGCAGTGTCCATAGTTTTACATTATTAGTTTTTGACATAGTTTTTCATTCCACACAGGTGGGTGTGGTGTCACCCCCGATGGGAACTGAACTGGGGGCCTCCCACGTGAGAAGCACACTCCAGTTCAGCATATAGGTCCACAGGCCGGGGCCAGAACTCGATCCTCGGACTTCAGGGCTGCAAGGCGAGCGCTCAACCTGCTGAGCCATCCGTGCTTCTCGTTTCTTTTTTTTAAATGGAAGCAAATATAACTATGTGCTGCTTTTATCTCCTTTTATGTAGAAGTACTATATAGAAATTTCTAACTTTTATTTATATCCATTGTTGGTCTTTTTCTTTGTGACTTTAGTTTTTATATCATGCTTAGAAATTGTTTCTACTTTGAGATTGTTAAAATACCCAAGATTTTTTCTGATGTGTCTTTTTTTTTTTTTTTAACATTAAAATTTTGAATTCCATCTGGAAAATATTTTGTTGTACAGATTAGGTAATGAAATCACGTTTATTGTGATTCTTCCCATACTTACCGTATCAATTTGCACCAATATGAAATGCCATCTTCATTACATGCTCAATTCCCAGGTCTTTTTCTTGATTCTGTTCTATCTCGTTGATCTATTTGCTTATTCCCGTGCCAAAACAGCAGTTTTCATTAACTTTAGTTTCATATAGTATATTGATATATGATATGGATGTTATCATATTTTCAAAGGTTCTTTAATATCTTTCAGTATTTTCTCTTTCAGATGATATTTCTTTTTTTTTCCCCAAATAAACTGTAGAATTGAGTTGTCCTTCCCTCCCCCAAAAAACTAGAGGTAATTATTATTGGAATTCTTGTACTTTTATAAATCATTTTGGAATATTTCTCCATGTCTTTATCTTGAGCAAAACTTTGATTTTGTAAAATTTTGTATTGGGTTTATTCTTATAGTTTTATTTCTATTATGATTAGGATCTTTCAAAAGTTACATTTCTAACTGGTTCTTGCTATGGTATGGAAAATTAATTGATATAAACAATTAATTGGTATAGAAAAGATATTGAATGTTGCTCACCCACCTGAGGTCTTTTATTCATTCCCTAGACTGCTTTGGGGTTTCTAAGTAGACAGTAATATTATTATAAATAGTAGTAGTCTCACTCCTCCAACATAGAAAACTATTTTTTTTTAAAGATTTATTTTATTGTTTTTGACAGAGAGAGACAGAGGAAGAGAGAAGGGGGAGGGCCCAGAGCAGTCTCCATAGTTGTACGTCATCAGTTTTTCAACATGGTTTCATTCCACACAGGTGTGCGGGGGGTGGGGGGGCAGGGGCGCAGGGCAGGAACTGGGCTGGGGGCCTCCTGCATGGGAGGCACACCCCCTCAAGCCAGGGACCCAACTGGGGGGCAAGAACTGAACTGAGGGCCTCCCACATGGGAAGCACACCCCAATTCAGCATATAGGTTCTCATGGGATGGTGCCAGGATTTGATCCTCAGTCCCCGGGGCTGCAAAGCAAGCGCTTAACCCCCTGAGCCATCCCTGCTTCCCTGAAAACTATTTTTTTCTGAAATTATTTTGGCTAGAACACCAAGAGGAATGTGAAATAGCAGGTAATGGTGGGCATCTTCCTAATCTTTAACAGGAAGCTCCTGAAATGATACCAGCCAAAACACCCTCGTTCTGAAACACTATTTTTTGTTGGTATCCTGGAATAGTACCCACTCTTTCCCTGTCCCCTTCTTCCCACCTCCAACCATCAAGTGATGGCACTCCTCATGCCTACTGCATCTTCTCATGTAGCACACTCTCTCCACACATCTCAGATTGCAGTCATCTTGTGCCGGCTTATGAGTTTCAGTTACCTCATAAACCAAGCATTCAAGTTGGCATCTCTAACCCAGGGTTCTCTCCCCACCTCTGGACTTACTGAAGAGCTCCTCTTGGATTTCTTTCAGGCACTACTAACTCAGTACCTCAGAAACTGAGTTCTTTATTAACTAGTGCTGAGCTGGACCCCTGAGTATAAAGCCCACAATCTGATTCAGTGTTACAAACCAGAAATAGAAGAAAGTCTACCTACCCTGAGAGACCCTCTCAGAGGGTTTTATTTCCTGCTAATGTAGGTCCAAGCCAGCCACCCCACCTAGTCCTACCTCAGTTTGTACCCTGGATAGGTGCCACATAGCCTGCCTGTCCCAGAAGCTGCTGCTATCCTTGCATACTTGCCCTAAGAGCCACAACCTTCCATGCCAGCAGCCTCTGCCCCCTTGCCTACTGTCCTTAAGCATGCTCAGTTATAGCTGTTTCTAGTCATCATTCCCCTACCTGCCCTGGGAGGCCTCCTCAGCTTTCCTGTGGAGAACAAATGGAGGCATTAGGGGTTCCTCTGGGGTTCACTCCATCTGGATTCACGGTCACAAGGATGCTAATCTCTGTTCGCCTCTGTGTGGGCAGGAAATATGAGCTGTACAGCATGGACTGGGACCTGAAGGAGGAACTCAGGGACTGCCTGGTGGCTGCTGCGCCCTATGGAGGCCCCATTGGTATGTCACCCCTCTGCCACCACGTGCTCTGGGACCATAGGATGAACTCGGTTCCCGGGGGTTTTGCTGTGGATTATTCTTGCTGGCATCTGCCACCTTTCCATCCCCACTGAGATGCTTTTAATTCTGGTTCTCGTGAGGCCCACTTCATATGGGGTGGACCTGAGGAGCTACTTCATAAGGCCTGTTTTACATGGGGTGGGCATAGTGAGCTAGGACAAGAGGCTTCTCAAACTGCAGCACTGCTGAGGAACCCCTGGCGGAAGGAGAAGGCTGCCACTGTACGGCCAGTGCTGGAGATCTACTCTGCTTCTGGCATGCCTCTGGCCAGTCTACTGGTGAGCACCTGTGGCCCACGCTGGGGCTGGGGGCTGACCAGTGCTTCTGCATCCCAAGACAGACTCAGGAACTTCTTCTCTTCTGCAGTGGAAGAGTGGCCCTGTGGTGTCCCTGGGCTGGTCAGCTGAAGAGGAGCTGCTATGTGTGCAGGAAGATGGTGTAGTACTAGTTTACGGGATTCATGGTGACTTCCGGAGACACTTCAGCATGGGCAATGTAAGGGCCACAGGAGGCTGGGGAAAAGGGGTGGAGTCTGGGACCCTGTGGCTTCTGTGGGGCTCCTCTGCATTTGCCCCTCTCCCTAGGAGGTACTCCAGAACCGGGTTCTAGATGCCCGGATCTTTCATACTGAGTTTGGTTCCGGAGTGGCCATCCTCACAGGGGCCTACCGCTTCACCCTCAGTGCCAATGTGGGTGACCTCAAACTTCGCCGCATGCCAGAAGTGCCAGGTGAGTGCCGATACCCCTGAGACAGGCATTCAGTGCCCACAGATGTGTTTCCAGACTGTGGGATCAACAGAGGCAGAGGCTGTGGGTGCTGGTCATCCTGAGATTGTCCTCTTCCCTGACCACAGGGTTGCAGAGTGCACCCTCATGCTGGACCACACTGTGCCAGGACCGAGTGGCACACATTCTTCTGGCCGTGGGGCCTGATCTTTACCTCCTGGACCATGCAGCCTGCTCTGCAGTGGTAAGGACCTGAGTAGGAGTGAAATGGAGGGACTGGGGGAGGCAGTGGGGAGGCTCTGAGATGTCAGTATCTCTGCTGTCCTCCCTGGCCCTGCCCCAGACGCCCCCTGGCCTGGCCCCAGGAGTGAGCAGCTTCCTGCAGATGGCTGTCTCTTTCACCTATCGACACCTGGCACTCTTCACAGACACAGGCTATATCTGGATGGGGACAGCATCACTCAAGGTGTGATCCTGGGACAACACAGGGGCACCATGTCTTGTTCAGGGAAGATCTGTTGAGGGTATGGAAGGGGCTTTTCAATGTGAGTGCGGGGACAGAGCTGTGACATTCCGACACCCTTTCAGGAGAAGCTTTGTGAGTTCAATTGCAACATCCGGGCTCCCCCAAAGCAGATGGTCTGGTAAGGATGGGGGTGTTATGGTGGGGGTGGCATGGATATAGCCTTGTTTCCTGCGATATCTTGATTTATTCTGTCCACTGGCCAAGCCAAGTGGAGCTTGCATCTTCTCTGCCAGTGCACACTGGAGGGAAACCCCTGTGTCCCCATGGGCCCCAGATGACTCCCAAAACTGGCAGCACAGGGTAAGAGGGAAGTAGACAAGTCAGTCAGGAATGGAATAAAGGGGCAGGAAGCATGTGCAGGGTTGTCCCAAGACAAAGTGACACAAGCAATGATGTGGGAGACCTGGCTGTCGGCCCACTGTTCCCTGTATGTCTCAGACATGTATGTGTGGTGTTGCCCACAGGTGCAGCCGTCCTCGCAGCAAGGAGAGAGCCGTTGTGGTGGCCTGGGAGAGGCGGCTGATGGTGGTGGGCGATGCACCCGAGAGCATCCAGTATCCTTGGAGGGCTAGCTGTAGGGGTGGTAGGGGAGAGGGGAGGTATCACCCGCCTGGCCCCATCTCTGGGTGCTCTTGGGAACCTTAACCAAGCTCAGGTTTGTGTTAGATGAGGACTCCTACCTGGTACCTGAGCTGGATGGAGTCCGCATCTTCTCGCGCAGCACCCACGAGTTCCTGCATGAGGTTCCAGGTGAGGCCCTCACAAGGACACCACATGACCCTGGGCAGAGTCTCCTAGGCACTGCGGCTGCTGTGGGCCAGTGCCCCAGAGCAGGAACAGGGCATTGAGGCTTTGAAGCAAAGCTGAGGGTTCCTGCCCCCTCCCCCACTCACCATTTTCTTTCCCCAGTGGCCAGTGAGGAGATCTTCAAAATTGCCTCGATGGCTCCTGGAGCACTGCTATTGGAGGCCCAGAAAGAGTATGAGGTAAAGCCCTGGGCTTCTCACTGGACCCCCGGATGCTCTCTTCTGTGCCCTTCCCCTGACTGGCCCAGCCCCCTGTCCCTACCTGGGCATGGGTGGGCACAGCCAGGTGCTACCCGTGAAGAGAAAGGTCTAGGAAGACACTAGGCTGGGCTGGGGAAGGCAAGCTTCAGTGGACTAAAATGGCATGCTGTCCTCCATGTGTTGATGAGGGGCAGGGAGCCCCCACTATCCCCAGCACAGGCACAAGTCAGGGCTACTGTCCAGAGGTCTCAGGGCCTCTCACAGGCCACTGTGGGCTTATGAGGGAATATGTGAGCACCTCAGGTGGACTGAGTGGGCTGGGGCGTTGGGCACTGGCCTCTGCAGTCCTTCCAAAGCAGCTTATTTGAATCAGCCCAAAGGCGCTGGGGGCCGGATGTGGAGGTGTTCTCTGTCATGATGCCAGGTCCCTGGCACCTTCCTCCCCTTCCCAGAAAGAGAGCCAGAAGGCGGATGAGTACCTGCGGGAGATCCAGGAGCTGGGACAGCTGACCCAGGCCGTACAGCAGTGCATTGAGGCTGCAGGACACGAGCACCAGCCAGACATGCAGAAGAGTCTGCTCAGGGTTGGCTTGGGCAGCGGGGCTGGGGGGAGGGTTAGTGGGCTGGAAGTGGGGAAGCTCTCCTCTATTGCCCTCTGGTTCTTCTCAGGCGGCCTCCTTTGGAAAGTGTTTCCTCGACAGATTCCCACCCGACAGCTTCGTGCGCATGTGTCAGGACCTGCGTGTGCTGAATGCCATTCGGGACTATCACATTGGGATTCCTCTCACCTATAGCCAGTATCCCCAAGCATTTCAGTGGGGTGTTCATAGCCAGGGGTGGCAGGGTAAGGGGCTGGAGCTGTCACTGGAAGGTCCTTGGCAAGTAGGACTTATTCTCCAATTGGATCCTTAACAGAACTCAATGCAGATATAAGCAGCTCACCATCCAGGTACTGCTGGACAGGTACAGCAAGCCCAAGGGTGCTTGGAAGAGGGTTCTGGATGGGTGAGCGTGACAGCCTCTGGGGGGCTCTGTGGTCACTGCTCCTGACCTATTTGGGATCTGGGAGGCCCGAATTATAGGTTGGGGCTGCTCTGCCCTCTCTCTGTACCCCACTTCACCCCCATACCCTTTACCCCCTGCCTACCAGGCTTGTGTTGCGGAGGCTTTACCCCCTGGCCATCCAGATATGTGAATACCTGCGCCTTCCTGAGGTGCAGGGTGTCAGCAGGATCCTGGCCCACTGGGCCTGCTACAAGGTGAGGATGTAGGATGGGGTCCAAGGCACTTAGGGACTTCCCTGGTGACATGTAGGAAATATGAAATGTAGGGCTGAAGGTCCGGGTCCTGATTGAGGGTCAGAGGGATGAGATCCAGGTGTGTGTGACACTCCCTCCATCTGCAGGTGCAACAGAAAGATGTGTCTGATGAGGATGTTGCTCGGGCCATTAACCAAAAGCTGGGGGACACGCCTGGTGTCTCTTACTCTGACATTGCTGCGCGGGCCTATGGCTGTGGCCGCACGGAGCTGGCCATCAAGGTGGGGGCGCCCAGCCTTCCCAAGACACTCTGACATGGTATTCAAAGCCCCCAGGCCAGCTCCTTCTCTCTGCCTTTCTCCCCACCCCACAGCTGTTGGAGTATGAGCCACGCTCTGGGGAGCAGGTACCCCTTCTCCTAAAGATGAAGAGGAGCAAACTGGCATTGAGCAAGGCCATTGAGAGTGGAGATACTGACTTGGGTGAGCAGGATTTGGTTGAGACCAAGATCAGGGCCCCTGGGCTAAGCAAGGGACCAGGCTGGAGTCCCACCCCACTTTATTGTCCTATAGTGTTCACGGTGTTGCTGCACCTGAAAAATGAGCTGAACCGAGGAGATTTTTTCATGACCCTTCGGAACCAGCCCATGGCCCTGAGTTTGTACCGACAGGTGTGTGCTGTGGGCAGGGGTGAGGCTGGAGCCTCCGGAGCTCCTGAGTTGGCCTTGCTGACTGACTGCCTGCCCCGGCCCCAGTTCTGTAAGCATCAGGAGCTAGAGACACTGAAGGACCTTTACAATCAGGATGACAACCACCAGGAGCTGGGCAGCTTCCACATCCGAGCCAGCTACGCTGCAGAGGAGGTCTGAGGCCTGAGGCCCACAGGGCGGGTGGGGCCCATGGGTTGGGTTATTGGTCTGGTTCCTTCTCTAGGAATCTAGGCCTCATTTGGGGCACACCCATCTGGTCCTCACTGTTGAAGGAGAGTCTGAGAAGACATGAGATCAGGATGAGGGTTGGTCCCAGAGGAGCTAGCTTTCCCACTGGGAAGGTCAGAGTGGTGCGCCCAATAGGAAAGCCTGGCCCTGGTGCTGCTTGGCACAGGGATTGAGGAGAGAACTGCACCTCAGTGGGGAAAGCTAAGGCCCCTTGAGCTATGAACTCAAGCTTCCCTTCTTGCCCTTATAGCGTATTGAGGGGCGAGTCGCAGCCCTGCAGACAGCAGTCGATGCCTTCTACAAAGCCAAGAATGAGTTTGCAGCCAAGGTTTGGCCTACTCTTTTTTAAGAACTTCCTCAATTCCCCTCCTTGTCTTCCCTCCTTATTATTGAGTTTGCAGCCAAGGTTTGGCCTACTCTTTTTTAAGAACTTCCTCAATTCCCCTCCTTGTCTTCCCTTCTTATCCCTCTGGTCTCCATCCTGACTTATCCTCAGGCCACAGAAGATCAAATGCGGCTCCTACGTCTGCAGCGACGCCTAGAAGATGAGCTGGGGGGCCAGTTTCTAGACCTGTCTCTACATGACACAGTCACCAACCTCATCCTTGGTGGCCACAACAAGCGTGCGGAGCAGTTGGCACGTGACTTCCGCATCCCAGACAAGAGGTAGGGTAGGTAGGGCCTAGCCTGTGTGTAGGTCCTGGGATCCCTGCCCTTCCTATAGCACCTTCAGGCCCAGCTTCCCCACAGGCTCTGGTGGCTGAAGCTGACTGCCCTGGCAGCTCTGGAAGACTGGGAGGAGCTAGAGAAGTTTTCTAAGAGCAAGAAGTCACCCATCGGCTACCTGGTAAGGCAAGAGTCCTCCCTCCACCCCACTGCTAGGGAGGGTAGTTCTGGGGACATGACTAGGCCCAGAGATAGGCTAATGACCTATTTACACATCTGTTCAAAGTAGTTAGTGGGTATTCTCTGTGTGTGCACATTTGTGAGCCAGGTACATAAGACAATGGGCTCAGGTCAGCCTGCAGATGTCAGGTCAGAAGAATGAGCTGCTTTCCTCAGGAGGGCCACAGGGGAGGCCCAACATGTTTGAGTAAGAGTCCTGGTTGAGTGGAGGGTGGAGGGGGTCAGGGAAAGCAAGGCAGTGGAGGATATTGAGGGGATTTGTCTTCTGTGGCACATAGTTGAGAGGTGTGGTGCGTAGGTAGGACAGCCATGAGAGAAAACACAGGTCCTGGGAATACAGGAAATGCCTGTTGTGGGGGGGGGGGGGGGGGGCCACAGATGGTGGAATGGATGCATGGAAATAATTGGTGTTGAAGCTCTTAACAGGCCTTTGGTTTAGGTTGTTTCTGCCCTGAGAATGTTGAGATCACACCCCATGTAGGTGTTGGGGCAGGAGTGGGAGAATTATACACACTGAAAGTTACTTAAAATATGTGTATCCAGTGGGCTTTTGCTCATAAGAGAGAGGACAGGAGGGCATTGCCTTATCTTCTCCCTTTATCCCCTCCCTCTCTAAGCCCTTTGTGGAGATCTGCATGAAGCAACACAACAAATTTGAGGCCAAGAAGTACGCCTCTCGTGTGGGTCCCGAGCAGAAGGTCAAGGCCTTGCTTCTCGTTGGGTGCGTTGGCTAAGAGCCCTGTGGGTTCTGGGAAGCTGAGCCAGTGGACTGATGTGAGGTATGGTTTGTGCCTTTGGTCCCAACACCATCTCTCCTCCTGTTCAAACCACAGGGATGTAGCTCAGGCTGCAGACGTGGCCATTGAGCGCCGGAATGAGGCAGAGCTGAGCCTTGTACTGTCCCACTGCACTGGAGCCACAGATGGGGCCACAGCTGACAAGATTCAGCGGGCCAGGGCACAAGCCCAGAAGAAGTGAGGGGCCTACCCTACACATCTCTCTGAGTCCTGGGTTTGGCAGAAGTGTCACTGCTCATCCAGCTCCTCCCCTAAAGCTAAGCTAAGGAACTGGGTGGGAACAGAGACAGGGATCTGATTGTAAATAAAAGTTGGAACATTTCAGAGTGCATGTCTTATGCAGTCCTGCCTAAGTGAAAGCAAGCTGGAGGCAGAACCATCCGAACACCTCAGCAAAACCCATGTGTTTGTGTGGGGTCTGGAGTAGGAGCTTCTCCAGCGATATTTGTAAGAGACCTGCCCCTTTGCATAGTCACCAAAGAAAGCCCTCTCAGCTGTCAGCCCTTAGAAAGTTATGGGGAGAGATGGCATAAAACTTAAGCAACAACTCAAAAATCATACAGAAAATCATACACACATCTACACAAGAACCATGCTAAACATTTTACCATTATTTCATTATTCCACATGACAGCCCTATGAGATAGGTATCACCTCATTTTACACAATTGAAAATTGAGGACCAGGGAAGTTTGACAACAGTGAAATTGTGGCAAAAGGGATTTGAAACCATGTTGGGCATTTGGGGGATCTTAGAGCTAGCTGTTGTGGTGACACAGGAGGGATGAGTTAGAGCTGGAACATAAATTGGGCCCTCTGAGTGGGCAGCCTGAGCAAGGCCCCCGGTTCACACTACAGTGAGAGTTAGACTAATGAGAGGCCTGTTGTAAGGGTTGGAGGAGGAGCCTTTGGAAACCCTGCCCACTGAACAATGGTGACCCAATTCCTGAGTGGTCTCTGGGCTGAAAAGGATAGAATTCTTGGTCGGTTCTGCCAAGGAAAAATAGCAACCTGGAGACCTCTGCGTCCACCCCAGTGGGTGCTTCATCCTGTCAGTAGGAGCCTGGGTCCTCTTGTCACCCTGTCTCTAGCCTTCAGTCTGCACTCCAGTGCACCTTGACTTTGTGTCCCTGTACCCCCTCCCCTGAGAGAACTACCTTATCCTCTTGTTACTTCTTTGGAAGGAAGGCAGAGGAGGAAGCCAAAGCCCCGAGGGAGGGCAGGCCTCCCCAGAGCTGGCTTCCCCTCGCTAATACCCCTAGGGCTGACCATGCTGAAAAAGCTGGACTGTCCTGGTAAGGTGTTTCTCTTACTTTTTCTTCCCCCACCTGATTTAGAAATGTAAGTTTGTGAAAATCCTCCAAGTGGATATAAATCGTAAAACAACACTTTGTCGCTATGCTTACCACTTATTACATGAGTTGAGAATTTGGATATGATAAAACAGGGATGGTTTGTCTACTCCACCATGGAGCAACAGCTGGAAGACACAGGTTGAAGGTGCCTTGAGAGCTGGGGGCTGAAATCTGAAGGCTTGGTCACTCACAATCTAGCAGTGGAAGCTGGTTGACTGGAACCTTAGCTGGTACCGTCGGCCAGAATACCTGCAGCCTGCGGTACCTCACAACAGGGCTGCCAGGTCCCAATGGCAGCGTCCCAAGAGAGCCAAACAGAGCTGTACTGCCTTCCCTCACCTAGCTGCACCAGTCACACAGGGTCACACCTGCCACATTCTTTTGTCAAGGTGGTTAGGTAGGCCTACCCCACCCAATTTCAGGGGAAATCGACTCCACCTCTTGATAAGGCAGTAGCAAGCCTCTGGAATAGTGTGTAGAACTGGAACTGTGGCCAGTTTTGGGAATCACACAATCTGGCACAGCCTATCAGTTTTCTCTCAGAATCAGCAGATATCTCTGGGGAAAGGAAAGGAGATCCCCAGTACTGGGCTCATCATTCTGGGCTTTTTTCCTCCCCAGTCTTGGCTCCACAATTTCTCACTACCCTGTTGGCTCTTCGGTGCCTTTTAAAAATGTTTTCTCCAGTGTTTCATTTCTTAGTGAAAAAGGGTTAGTACCATGCAATCCAGTCCACCCTTTCTGAAAGAGGGGCTTAGGCAGTGCTTTTATAATGTACACGTAAAAAGCCTACATCCCCAAAGTAACACACAGCATATTTACTCATGTGACATGCAAACATTAAACACTGCACGTGAAGTTTTAGAAATATGTGACAACTGATTCCATTTATATAAACATAGTGATTACAACTTCATAAAAAGTGTATGCATGTGGATGGAGAAGCACTGGAATTGTTCATGGGTAGAATTGCTTGAAAATTAAAGGCAGCTTTGTGTACTTTTACAGTGAACACCTGTATACCCACCACCTGAATTCTACCATTAACATTTAAACATATTTATCATACATCTATCTAGCTTACTGATCTGCCTTATTTTTAAAGCATTTCAAAGTAAGTTGCAGTCATTAGTACCCTTACCTCTAAATATTTCAGAATGCATTTCATTAACTAGAGTTCATTATTTGCAATTTTTTTCTTTTCAGACAAAATATGTATACAAGTATAATGCTCAGATCTTAAGTGTACATTTGCTGAGTTGACAAATGCATATACCTATAAATAGTGGTATTTAAAAAACAACTGGGGAAGCTGGGATGGCTTAGCAGGTTAAGCACTCACTTTGCAGCCCTGGGGACCCAAGGATCCAATCCCGGCCCCAGCCTGTGCAGACCCATATGCTGAGCTAGGGTGTGCCTCCCATGTGGGAATCCCCTAATTCAGTTCTCACCCTCCAGTTCGGCTCCTGGCTCGAAGGGGCATTCCTCCCATGTGTGAGGCCCCCAACCCAGTTCTCGCCCAGCTTGGGGGCTACATGCGGCAGGAACCAAAATGGGGGCCTCCTGCATGGGAGGCAGAGAACGTTCACCACCAGGATCAGCAGTTACCAATGGTGCCACAGTTCAGCATATGGGCTTGCATGGGCCGGGGCTGGGATTCGATCCTCAGACCTTGTGGTTGCAAGGCAAGTGCTCAACCTGCTGAGCTATCCTGGCATCCCTAGTTTAGGATATTAATGGCAGCCCTATAGTGAGTCAAAGCAAAGGTTTCTACAAGTCACCTTCTCGGAGTAAAGGGGCTGTAGTCTCTTTTAGGTACAAAGCACTGGCAAATAAATGACCCTTGAGAGTAGAACAGTAATTTGGAAAGGCACTTGGCTCTCATTTACTTCAGCTTTCTATCTTATTGCCTTGCTTTGTTTTCATTGCATTTAGGATGTTTTCTTGTTCACTGGTTTATTGTCTGTTGCCCCAAACTAGAATATAAATTCCTGAGAGCAGAGACTTTTTCTGTCTTATTCCCTGCTGTGTCCAGCACATGGTCTGCACTCAGTACGTATTTGTTGAGTAAATAACTGATTTGTTCCATTTACTACAGAGGGAAGGAGGCCCTAAGAAGGGGGAAATGATTTGTCTACAGAAACAGGAGTCCTTTGCACCCATCCTCCTGCTATCCTTCTAGTCATTTTCTTTTGAACCCTCTGACTCTTGGGGCACCTGTGGGGTGCCTATCTGTAGATATACGCTCCTGTGGGCTAGGACTAAACCAGGACTGGGAGAAGGGCTTCAGCTTTCCACTTGGGTAAGCCTGGGTACAGGAATCCTGCCTCCCCGCTCTCTCTCAGGTCTTCTCTTTGAAGACAGCCCTTTATCCTGTGGTGACAGGGGTAAGCAGTAGGATGGGGAAGCTGGTAGGTGTCCACAGGTGAGGAGCTGAGGATGCGACTCTGTCCTCCCACTGGATACGGTCTCTGTGCTTGCCAAACTGAACGCACCTTCCCTGGGTCTCTAGGATGGGGCACCTAAGGCCCTGACTCTCTTTAGTCTGAGGTTCTGTCACCCTGAGCACATACTACAGATGATTTGACCACAATGCTGCTGTCTCATAGAAGGAACTGCATTTTCTGAGAAGGGGTTAAATACCAGGCTGCACATGCGTGCAATTCTTAGTACTGCCGTGGGAGGTTCCAGGAAGAGTAGCAGAGGAAGATTCAGGTCACCTAGCCAATGTTGAGGTCTGAACCCCAGGGCTCTCTGACCCACACCCAACTGCATTTTTCTCACGTGTGGTTAGATCACCTGGGAATCATTCAGATGCTCTCAAGGATGAACACTTTTTAATAGCTACGTACTTCAATGGGGTCTAGCAGAAGTAACACTCCTTTTTATGAATTGATAATCTATACCAAATCTTTCATTACAAAATCATAAGCATGGAATTCTGTAACAACAATATCACACTCAGGCTTAAAAAAGGGCATTGCTTCTGTCGGACCCTGTATGTTAGAAAATATAAGCATGTCACACCCCTTTAGGTAATATAAGTAAAAATATAAATCTAAATTAACTTAAAGAAACATATTAAGGGGAAGCTGGGATGGCTCAGTGGGTTAAGCGCTCACTTTGCAGCCCCGGGGACTGAGGATCGAATCCCGACCCCGGCCTGTGTGGACCCATATGCTGAACTGGGGAGTACCTCCAGTTCAGTTCTCATTGAGGTGAGACCCCGGCCCAGTTCCTGCCATGTGCAGCCCCGCGCCCACCTGTGGAATGAAACTATGTGGAAAAACCAATGATGTGCAACTGTGGAGACTGTTCTGGGCCCTCCACCTTCTCTCTGTCTCTGTATCTCTCTCTCTCTCAAAAACAATAAAAATAAATCTTTTTAAAAAAAAAGAAAAAGAAAAAAGAAACATATTAAGAAATAATAGCGTAGGTCAGATGTACTAGGTAAGGTAAAACTATGCTGGTGGGATTTGTCCCTAGGGTGCTGTTGTCCTAGCTACACAGGTACCTTCTGCACTCATAGTCATTGTTTTTCAGAGTTTGTAAACACTTTGAATTCAGGCTTTTTGCTTTTCTATTGGTGTGTAGATTGAGTTTGTTTGGACTTCTTGGGAAACGTGAATGGTGGGCATATGGAAGAAGCTGCCCTCATTGGTTGCCCCTTGGGTCTAACAGGAGACTGGGCTTATGGCTGGTAGTCTTTGAGTTGGAGTGTTTATCCAGCAAAGAAGCTTTGGGTTTGACCAATTCACACCACCTGTGGGTCAACCCTGCTGCGAGGGAATGAGGAACACATCTCTCACTCAAGGACTTCTCTGCTGGTGAGGGGATGGCCTAAAGGAGGCCCGTTGCACCCCATATTTGCAGGCTATGATACTGGTCAGCATCCACTCATTTATTTCACAAATACCAAGGGATAGTTTTAAGGTGGCGTCTCAACTGCAGGCAGTGGTGGGGACTGAAGGTGGTCATGACACCAACCACGTGTAAATGACAGCTGATAAGAGCTCATCTTGCACTGAAATGTCCCCCCACTGCACGCCCTGCCATGAAGAATTGCTGCCGGCCACAGACCTGCGGGCCTGGAAAAGAGGCGTTCACCACCACCTACTCGCTCAGATGCAAGGTTCCCAGCAAGCTTCGTTTCCACACCGCTGTGCAATCTGTCTCCACTCTGCAGACGCCCAACCTCTCCCGCTGCGCCAATCGTGGTGTGTCCGAGGAACACCGCGTGGGGTCACAACGAGACGGGAGTGGGGGGTGGGGGGTCTCACCTCCTATCTACCAGAACTGTGTAATCGGCCTTCGGCCACGGATGCCCAGATCCTGCAGCCTGGGAACCCGCTGCCGCCAGACATATAGACAGATGGTTTTGGGGCGGGGAGCGCTGGGGAGGAGGTCTGTGCTCTCCACCCATTCCCTAGCCCTGGTTGCGGGGAGGGGGTGGGGTGGAACACGCATCTCTGGGGACTCTCTGCGCTTTGAACCTTTGCTTCTCCGCCAGGTCAATAGCAAATGACACCCCCACCGCAGAACACCGTATGTCCTGTTTCTTTCTATCCGGCTCGGTGACGAGCCAGGCCCCGGTAGGAGCTTCGGAAAAGCGGGGGAGATTTCCCTGGGGCTGGGGTGTGGAGGGAGTGAGCTGATTTGATGTAAGACTACACCCACAGTGCCAGGCCCATTCTAGGAGCTTTGCAAGTCCCTCTCTCCTCAGTGAGAGATTTCCTCCCTTATTAATACCTTGCTGCAATTAGAAAAAAAAAATCTGAATGAAACACGTTTGGGGAGAGGAATCGAAAGATGGTTTCTGAATTCCAAGCTGCCATGGTTGCTGGACATTAGTGTAACCTGTATTTGGCCTCAGTTTCTGCATCTGAAAACTGGGAAGAAGACCCAAGTCTAGGGGGCTGGGACTGTAGGGCAGCGGAAGGCATAGGTGCACGGGCGGCCGGTGCTCCCGGGGTCCTGCTTCCCTAACGATGGGGCTGCGGTGGGGTGCTTATCTCCCAGGCCGCGCGTGAAATCGTGAAAAACCAACTCTGCGCCTTCGGTCAGCCAGCGAGCACTTGGAGGAGTGCAAGGGCGGAGCCCGGGAGACGCCCTTTCGGCGTGGGCCAATCAGTGCCCATCTCTGAACGGCCAATGAGGAGGCGCCTTACATCCCAGGCTAGCTCGGGAGCGAGGCTGCTGCGAGTGCGGCGCTGACAGAGACGCGCGCGCGTGAGCCAGCTCGAACCCCAAGCCGCTGCCGCCATCACCGCCGCCCGCCCAGTCTCCCCGCAACCACTTCCCCTCGCCATGGAGGCGAGGCCGCCGCCGCCGCCGCGGGGGTCCCAGCCGCGGGCCGGGCGGCGGCCCTGAGGGCGTGTGGCGGGCCGAGACGCCGCCGCGGAACTGAGGCGGTCCCGCCCAGCGCCGAACTCGGTGAGTGTTCGCGGTCGCCCCCGCCCCGAGGGGCCTTTGAAGAGCTGGGGCAGCTCCCAGGCGCGGGTAGGAGGGGTCTCTGGCCTGAGCCCCAATCCCTCTTCTGAGTAGAATCCTTCTGGCGTCTCTAGTCGGCTCCCATATCTTTGCGCTGTCTGGAAGGGGGGGGGGGTCCCCGGAAATGTGTCGGACAGGGCGCCGACCCCAGTCGACTGCCCAGGAACTTTGCGTGCGTCCTTCTGGGGCCAGGCCAGGGCGCTGCCATAGCTCGTTCCGAAAGAAGAAACTTGGAACAGTGAGAACAGAATTTGCTTAGGACTTAGGTCCATTTAATGGGAAGAAAGGAAAGAAAACTGGCATGAGAAATTTTGCTCTTAAAGTGACCAACTCTTCTTTCCCCTCTCCCAGGCCCCTCTTCTTTCCACCCACTCCCAACTGTTGAGGCTGCTTAAGAAGGGAAATAGGGGCTCAGAGCTACCCCAAATTCAAAATGAGCCAATTGGGAATACTGATCTCCTCCCTTTTTACTTTTGGTAAATAAAGAATATCGGTTTTTAAAAAATTAGTCCCTAATTGTATTTCCTGAAGGTAAAAACAATAATGGCAGAGTTGAGCCCATGTTGAAGGTTTTTTTTGTTTGTTTTTTTGAAGTCAGTGATGATGTTTTTTAAGACAGGAAAAGATTGTTCAAAACCTCCCTAGGCTGGGTGACTGCCTTCAGGAGCCTTTGCCCACTGTAGGGATTCCTCTTCTAGAAACAGTCACATCTGGGAGATTTCTCACTTGCCACCTGCTTGCTGTGAAGGCAGCCCTAGAACCAGAAGATGATGGGCAGGGAAAGGATTGAGAATGGAAGATGGGCCAACATCCTCCTGCCTGGCCACTCCTTCAGAAACACAGATCTGATGTTGTCACTTGTTTACTCAAAAACTCCCTCTCCTTTTCCCATGGGATGAATGAATCTCTAAATGTCTTATCAAGTCATACAAGGCCTTAACAGTCAGTCTTGCCTCAACTTACTCTTGCTTTTAGCTGAATCCTTCATTTCTCCTTTCCCTTATTCCACTCCCTAGCCATTCAGAGCCACTTGTCTGCCTCTTAATATTTGGATGCCTTTGCTTGTGTGATCCTCTTTCCTCCCCATGCTTACCTCCCAGCTCCACTTCTTCCTTTCAAAGCCCTTCTTACTATTAGAGAAGCTTCTTGAAGTCAGGAGCTGTGTATTTTATACCTTTTCATCGCCAATACAAAGAGGATTCTTCCTCCTAATTGTCTTGTAGGTCATATCTTATCTCTTTCCACTTATGTCTTGACTCTGTTTACTTCCAGTTACCCACTTCCCAAGAGAATCTCTCCTGACTATTTCCTGAAGGTTTTTTTGGAGTGCACGCCTAGGACTTTTAGTAATTATGATTCCCTATTTCCATTCTATCCATCCCCCATAAGTAGTCAAAAGACAGAAACTGCCAGGTCTCATATCCCACTTGCTTCAGTCTGCTTGACTGTCTCTAAAAGGCCAAAAACCCCTGGGTGTCTTTTCACCTCTGCCTACTTGAAGTGGGCTGGCTGATATGTGTACTCAGGCATGGTGGGATCCAGAAGGCTATTCATTGGGTATCTTTTAACCACTTACTTACCATCTGGGTGAAATTCAGATCCAAAAAAGCCAATCTTCTGAATTAGGTACATTCAGGTGCCTTCTGTTTACTAGGGGAAGTAGTTGGGATACAAAATAAAAGTGAAGAAGTTAAATCTTTACCTTGGAGGAGCTCACAGTCTAATACAGGACAGGTGGATACAAATACATCGCAGGTAGTATGACAGTGTAACAGTGTTACTTTATTTGCCTTGTGATAAGCTATGTAATAAATGTTTTCCATGAATTATTTAATCCTTTCAACAGTTATGTAGGGGTTTATTCCTACTCTACTAGGGTGGAAACTGAGGCCATACAAGTGGGCAGGTGAGGGAATAGTATTTGAATTTTGGCAGTCTAGTTCCGGAACATCTTCCAGGCTGTAAAGAGAGCATTCCCTCCCTAGGGGGTCTGAGAAAGCTTTCCTGGGAGGAGGCCTTTGGGTCATGAAGGGTGTGTAGATTTATATATGTGGTAGAATACAGGAAAGAGGAAACAGCACAAGGAGGGTTGGAGGTGGAAAAAACCCACTGTCCTTGGGGAGCAGGAAGAAGTTAAACTTAGTTGGATTGGGTAGACAGTAGAAGGATGGGAAATGAGATTAGGGTAAGCTTGATGGGCTATATGTGCTGTGTTAGAATTTGGGCCATTGGAGGATTTTAAAGGAGATCAGGGACTTGGGTTGACTGGGCTTTGAAAAGATTATTCCGGGGAGGTGGTTGCAGGTGCTGTTGCCTCTGCACTTTGGGAGGCAATGGCCATACCCACAGTCAGAATCACAGCCTCTTAGACTCAGAGGGAGATCTAGAGAGAATCTTGCCCAGTTTTGAGAAAAGATAATACATAAGAAGAAATTCCAGGGAATGCCGGGATGGCTCAGCAGGTTGAGCACTCACCTTGCAGCCCCCAGGGTCTGAGGATCAAATCCCAGCCCTCAACCATGCGGACCTATATGCTTAACTGGGATGTGTTTCCCATGTGGGAGGCCCTTAGTTTGGCCCCCAGCTCGAGGGGGTGTTTCTCTCCCATGCGGGAGGCTCCCTGCCCAGTTCCTGCTCTGCACATCTGCGATTCACCTGTGTGTAGAATGAAACCATGTCAAAAACTGGTGATGTGCAATTATGGAGACTGCTCTGGGCCCTCCCTCTGCTCTCTGCCTCTCTCAAAACAATAAAATAAATCGTTAACTGGAAAAGAAAAAATTCCAACAGTGCAAGAGGGCATATAGAGAAAAATAAGTCTCCATCTTACCTTGACCTCCCAAGAGATGCCTGAAGTTTCCAGTTTCTGTGCCTTACATAGATACTGTTCTTTTATAAACACATGTCTTACCTGTCCATACTCCTGCCCCCATGATGCATGGCAGTCACACCTTGCTCTTTTTAACTTGACATATTTAGGAAATCATATTGGTAAGGCACTCCTCACTTAATGACCAAGTTCTGTACCTACGACTAGGTAGTGAAGTTAATGGGCAATAAGCTAGGAGCTTAAAGGTGGATGTCTTAAAGGTGGTGTGTCATGGCCCCATAGGGTATGTATTTTTTAAAAGATACTATGTGACACCACACTTATAAACAAAATATGTAGACTTGCATGATTACAAATGCTTCATGTAATGAATACTAACCAACGAAGACTTTGAAAAGGTATGGTATTCCCCATGCTGGAGAACTGGTTGTAAGTCTGAGCAGTCATTAAACAGGTAGGTTGTTAAGTGAGGAGTGGCTGTTCATATAGAACTGTTCATTCTTTTTATTGACATTCTTTTACTTATTTTGTTGCATCGCTATACCATAATTTAACTAGTCTTCTGGTTAAACAACATGTTTAACAAGTTGTTTCCAGGTTTTTCTTTTACAGTATTACAATGAATGTCCTTGTACATATTTTATGTGTGCATATGTAAAATAATCAGAACAATATATTTCTAAAAGTGGAATTAGTAGGTCAAAAGAGATGTTTGCATTTTTAATTTTTAGACATGTAGCCAAATTACCACCTCTTTGAAGAGGCGGTACTAACATATCCTCTCCCACAAAACGTGAATGGAACTCAACGGATCTTCATCAGATTATGCATCAGGATCTTCTAGGATGCTCATTCAGATATCATACTTGTATGCCTACTTTTCCCTCACTTAACCTCTTCCCCTTGTGTGATTCTATCATATTTCTTTCAGTTTACAGAGGGAGATATTGAAGCTCAGAAAGAAAAAATGACTGTGCAACACAGTCATTGTGGGTGGTGGTGCTTTTTAAGCAGCTCTGATATTTGTATTTGCTCAACACCTTGCATTGGGGGTGCTCATAATCTATTTGTAAACATTGTTGCATTATTTTCCTCCGCCTTTATCTTCAAGATGCAGGTAAAGTTTGAGTTATAAGCAGGAAGCTGGCCAGATAAAGACTCCTATCTTTTTACTTCTAGTTTAGTAACTAATAAATGTTCCCAACTACCAAAGCTGAAGAAATGTTTTTTTTAGTGAGTCTGAATACAACAAAAATAACAATAATATAGTGCTAATTTAATAAAACTGACCAGTAAACCTACAAGTAACCCAACATTAAAATTTGCTTTAATCTCCATAGAAAAGAGAATGCATTAAATGTTAAACCATTTACTCTAAATTCATATCTATTTATGTCAGTGTACAGGCATACTTTTTTTTTTTAATATCTTTTTATATTTATAGAGTAATTATTTTATCTTCAGTGCATATTTATTTTTATTTTACTTTTGACAGAAAGAGAGAGAGATAGAGACAGAGACAGCTAGAGAACCGAACTGTGGGAACTCCCCAGTTCAGCATGTGGGTCCGCCTGGGCCGGAGCCGGGATTCGATCCTCGGTCCTCGGGGCTTCAAAGTGAGCGCTCAACCCGCTGAGCCGTCCCGGCTTTCCCAGGCATACTTTTTTAAATAGTTGTAATCAATACATACAAAGTGATTTTTGTATTCTTAAATAGCTTTAGCTATTTAAACATCTCATTTATGTATCTTTATTATTTTAAATTGCAGAATAGTATCCTGTGCATTGGTAGCCTTATTTTGTACACTGTTGATTTTTTAATTTTTTCTCCTTTTTACTTAAATGGTACTTCTGAGCACACTTGTTCAAATACTTCTTTTGGATTATATTTTTGAACTCTTAAACCCCTAAAGTGTGTTCACTGAGTCAGGATATGGCTTCAGTACTGAATTGATATCTGAGAAGGTTGAGCTAATGTACAGCACCATCAGCAATTTATATGGCCCTGTTTCCTGACAATCTACCCACTGCTATTACAAACACAGCTAATACTTGATTTTATTAATTTAAAAGAAATGTAATGGTACTTTGAATTAGGTTTAATTTACATTTCTTTAAAAAGACCAGTAGCTCTTTAGATTTTGAAATTAAGTACGGTGTTGTGATATGTCTTATATCCCAGGGTTATGTAGCTAAAACCAACTCTTGGACCGAGGATTGAATCCCAGCCCTGGCCCCTGAGGACCCATATGCTGAACTGCATTGTGCTTCCCATGCGGGAGACCCCAGTTTGGTTCTTTTTTTTTTTTTTATTGTTTTTGACAGAGCGAGAGAGCGAGCGAGCGAGAGAGAGAGAGAGAGAGAGAGAGAGAGAGAGAGATACAGAGACAGAGAGAGAACTGAACTGGGAGAACTCCCCAGTTCAGCATATGGGTTTGCATGGGCCGGGGCCGGTATTCGATCCTGGGTCCCTGGCACTGCAAAGTGAGCGCTTAACCCACTGAGCCATCCCAGCTTCCCCTACCAGTTCGGTTCTTAACCCCCAAGTTAGGCCCCTGGCTCAAGGGGGCATGCCTCCCATGCAGGAGGCCCCAGCCCCGTTCCTGCCTTGCACAGCCCCATGCCCACCTGTGGAATGAAACTACTATGTCATGAGGCTTATCAAGCTTTTTCACATTTCCAATTTGCTTCAAATGCCAAACGACCATAAAATGGTCAACATTGAATTCCTGAGTAACTTCTTGTGCACTTGTAAGAGGATCAGTTTCAATGATTGCTGTCGGTTGTTGTTAACTTCTGATGGCTAGCTACTATGCTCCTCATCTTCAAGGCTCTTGTCATTTTTGTAAAACTTCTTTTATTTTTTAAAAACATTTATTTTATTGTTTTTGACAGAGAGAGAAGCAGGAGGACTCAGAGCAGTCTCCATAGTTGTACGTCATCAGTTTTCAACATGGTTTTGTTCTCCCAGATGGTGGTGGAGGGGGGTGGGGGGCTGCATAGCGTGGCAACTGGGCTGGGGGCCTCCCTCATGGGAGATACACCCCCTCAAGCCAGGGGCCAAACTGGGGGCCTCCTGTATGGGAAGCACAGTCCAGTTCAGCATAAGGGTCCCCACAGGCTAGGGCTGGGATTTCGATCCTTGGTCCTCAGGGCTGCAAAGCAAGCGCTTAACTCGCTGAGCCATCCTAACTTCTCCTTTGCAAACTTTTTTCTTTTTTCTTAAAGATTTATTTTTATTGTATTTTGACAGAGAGAGACAGACAGAATGGGGAGTGCCCAGAGCAATCTCCATAGTTGACAGCATTAGTTTTCCATATAGTTTCACTCCACAGATGAGTGCAGGGCTGCGCAGGGCAGGAACTGGGCCGGGAGCCTCCTGCATAGGCCCCGTCAAGAACTGAACTTGGGGCACACCCCAGTTCAGCATATGGGTCTGCATGGGCTGGGACCGGGATTCAATCCTTGGTCTCTGGGGCTGCAAAGCGAGTGTTTAACCTGCTGAGCCATCCTAGCTTCCCCTGCAAAACTTCTTGAACCACCACTGCACGTACATTTGTTAACAGTTCCTGAGCAAAATGTGTTGTTGATGTTGTGAGTTGTCTCTGCTGCTTTATGACCCACTTTTGAACTCAAATAAGAAAATCTCTTGAATTTGCTTTTTTTCTAACATCATTTCCATAGTCTAAAGTTAATATAAAAAGCAAGTAATGAGTCATTAACAAAAACACATAAAGCAAGCAGTGAACATTAAAATGATATATAACATAACCACACTTATTTAAGAATGTATTCCAATATCAAATGGCAAATTTCAACAATGCAAAAACCATAATTAACGTTTGCACCAGCCTAATAGCTATCTTAGTGGATTTGAAGGTGGTATCTCCTGCTTTTGATTTGCATTTCCCTAACGACTCATAATTTTGTGATTTTGTTGCATCTGTAAAAACTTTCATAATTTTAGACATGTAAGAGTTGGAAACATGAATTGTCACCTGCTAAAAATCTTCAAATTTATACCTGAAAAAAATTTCCAGATTATCTAATGCAGGCATGGGCAGACGTTTTCAAAACAAGAGCTACTTCTACAAGTGTAGTGGTCGATTAGCTATTTATTTAATTATTCAGGTGATCACCCCAGAATTGCTTGGTGGTCCATCTGTGGATTGCGATCAACATCTTGCCCAGCCCTGATCTAATAAAAGACCTACACATTGATCATTAAAAGCTATTAAAACTATTAGGGAACTTTATAATAGAAGGATCAGATTGACAATCTTCTGATCAATCATAACATCTTGAGAATGGGTAGGCACATCCATACTTTATGTTCCTTTGATGTGGTTCTATAGGAAAAATATAACTATTCACTAAATATTCTACCCCCAATCAACTCAAACCTGATTCTGACTAAGCCTCTGGATCTAACAACCAACAGAATGTAACTAGAAAATTCAGAATACAAGAAATTCTGAGGGAAGCTGGGATGGCTCAGTGGGTTAAGCGCTCACTTTGCAACCCCAGGGACTGAGGATTGAATCCCGGCCCTGGTCCGTTTGGACCCATATCCTGAACTGGGGAGTGCCCCCAGTTCGGTTCTCACTGGGACAAGATCCCAGCCCAGTTACTGCCCTGTGCAGCCCCACGCCCACCTGTGGAATGAAACTGTGGAAAAACCAATGATGTGCAACTATGGAGACTGTTCTGGGCCCTCCCCTTTCTCTCTGTCTCTGTATCTCTCTCTCTCTATCTCTCTCTCTCTCTGTCTGTCAAAAACACAAAAAAATATTCAAAGAAAAAGAAATTCTGTAGGACAAATGAACCCAATTACTTCAAATAAATGGCAATAAAAAATGGATGAGCTATTACACTTTAAAAAGATATGAGACATTAAATATAATGTACAGACCTTGTTTAGATCTTGTTTCGTACAAACCAACTGTAAAAAGATGTGTATGAGAGCACTGGGAGTAATTTGAATACCACCTGCATAGTAGAGTATTTTTAAACAATCTTTTTTTAAAAGTATGATAATAGTTTTATATTAAAAGGAAAGACTTTTTTTAGAGATACCGTATTTTCCGGTGTATAAGACGACTTTTGAAACGAAAAAAAGTCAACCGAAAATCGGGGGTCGTCTTATACGTCGAGTATATCCCGAAAAACGTCTCGATATGCCGCTAAACGAATTTTTCAACTCAATCCCGAAAATCGTCTGGATATGCCGCTAAACGAATTTTCCAACTCGATCCCGCACCAATCACTGCAAGGCTGCTCGGACCACCTCTCTAACTCAGCCAATCCAAGCAGGCTTTTTATGCATGCAAATCATACATGTTCTGTACCTGAAGCTACACTGTGTTCTAGTAAAAAGCCTGCTCAGATTGGCCAGAGTCAGAGAGGCGGTCTATTAAAACCTTTGAACCTTTGCTTGTTGTGATTGGCTCACCGTGGTACATACAGTTGCAGCACAGGAACGTTCTGTGTAGCCAAAGCTGCTGTATCAGGACACATGCATAATAGCTAAATTGACTGTATTAGAGCACATCCAATGGGCTAAAAGGTACAGTGCCTTTATAGGACATTCTGTATGTAGCCAATGCTACAGTATTAGGGCACATACAGTGAGTTAAAAGGTACCGTAATAGAACATTCTGTATGTAGCTGAAGCTACAGTACTGTATAACCCCGGCCTAAAAGATTAGTGGGTGTACAACAAATGGCTGGTAGAAAAGAACCCATCATGGCTCCGGCAAGAAGAAGGAAATTTGAAGCCAGTTTCAAACTGAAAGTTGTAAACTTTGCCAAGAAACACAATAACTATGCTGCGGCAAGACAATATGGAGTAACAGAAAAGATGGTCCGAGACTGGAAAGCAAATGAAGATGCATTAAAGAGTATGCCAAGGAGTAAGTGTGCATTAAGAAGAGGCACCCCATATTGGCCAGAACTCGAAAAGCATGTAGCAGACATGGTTCTTGAGCATCGTCAAAATGGTTATGTAGTGAC
>PVKE010006020.1:0-56190 GCA_004027555.1 Craseonycteris thonglongyai
AAACAAAAAAATAAATAAAGTAGTAGGTCAGTAGATAGTAATAAAGACTAAAAATTATACCTTAAAAAAAAAAAAACAAAACAATGTTAAAAGAAAGCCTACAACTCTAGGTGGTGAGCACACAATGCAACACATAGACGATGTATTGCAGAATTATACACCTGGAATCTGTATAATTTTACTAAGTAATGTCACCCAATAAATTAAAAAGATATTGTACATATAATTTTTTAAAATTATTGAATTAAAAATAGAAAGCCTAGAGTATTCTGAGCATTTTAAACTTCTACTTCAGTATTCTTTTATGGAACTGAAGCTAATCTGTGGTAGTTCCTCTTCTATTGTTTGCTACTGAGAAATGACATATTCCATAAATTAATTCTCTCACTAAATTAATATTAGCCTTTTTTATTATGAAACATTTCATTTTATAAGTTGGGAAATCTTTCTAGAATATATTCCATTACTTACCTTCATAATTGAAGTCTACTGGGTTTATCCTTTCACATGACTCACTGTCGTTATTTTGATCACTGAGTATTGTTTTTTGCTGTAATATAGAGACACATTGAGGAGCTCATTATATGTATAGGAAACTTTCCTCCTATACAAATGGCCTCAGACTGTTAGTTTTATTTCATTTTAAGAAAACAACTTTAATGTTTTTCTTAATTACATAATTACAGCGCCAGGTGTTATTACTTGCTGTTCGTATGAATACTATACCAGGCTTTTCACATTTTCTGATTTGTTAAATCCAATTTGATATGGATAAAACATAAAAGTATTTGGCCTGTTCATATTTCTAAGTGTGAGTGGATAATTAGCATAGATATTTTCCTTGGCTCAAAGAGGAATAGCTAAAAATCTACAGTTGAAGAGTATGCAATTATTTTAGGATTTGGACCTTTTGGTAGTTGTAATGTTGGCTCTATTCCAGATCAGAACTCCAGGCAGACCTATACCTGAGAAGTGGGTTAGGTAGATATTTGTTCTTTTATTCTTATGTTCTAGTTTTGAGTATCTTCTTGTGCTGAAACAAATGGTTCAATGTTTCTCATCTTGATTTGTGCTCTAGTACTGAATCTCTTATTGTGCTTCCTTTGTCCCTTCATTCTGTTTCTTTCTCCCTGTCTCTCCCAACAACAGGTGTAAGAGAGAGAGAGAAAGAGAGGGAGGGAGGAAGAGCAGTATTTATTGAATAAAAAAATCTATCCATGTATAAGTTTACTGGTGCAGTTCAAACCCATATTGTTCAAGGGTCAACTAGTAATATGTAAATATTAAGTCATAGTGCAGGTTCTAGTTGTTATTACATTTCTTAATGAACAGATATTCCGTCTGGATCTTGTAATTTATATTGTGCAGACTTGGTCTTTGAAGAGAGAGAATACATAGTATTTTATGCAGTAGGCTGAGTTCATTAGCAGAGCCCAGAGTCCTCTTTGGCTGATGAGGTTTGGTGGCTAGACCAGGTAAGAGTGTGACCTTTGATATACTAATAAAAGTGAGTAGTATTAGTTGTAGTAATTTGGTTCCTGATTGTTCTGTAACTCAGCTATCAAATCAAAGTGCCTAGCACAGAGTAGGCACTCAATGAAAATGTGTAGAATGAATAGAAATGAAATGCTCATTAGGTGTTTGGATGAAAGGTAACTTATATCACATATATCAGTGTATTAAGAAAGGTAGTGATGGCAGTACTTTATTTAAAGGAAAGATACAGAGTCAATTACAATAAAATGAATAGGAATTTCATACCTATAAAAATTTAGTAAAATTCAGTGGCCTGGAAAATTGCTTTGATTCACTAGGATGTTAGACATGAATGCCATGTATTCTGTATGTGTGGTCACTGAAATTTGCATTTGATTTTTAGGCTTTCCAATTAAATAAGGGAAAGCTAATTATCAGATTGTTTTCAAGAAAAATCCATTAAATATTGATGTATAGGTAGTATAGAATTCACTGTATATGTTTCATTATGATTTAGCTCTTCCTTTGAGATAGGAAACTAAGAGGACTTTAATAAACCGATTCTGAGTTCACATCCGAGGTAAGTTAATTTGAAATCTTTTTGAACTGTTAGTAGCACTGGAAATGGGACAAAAACAGTTTGGAAGTGTGTGGTTGAGTGTCCTCTTCCCTTGTTTTCCTGCTGAACCTGAGTGGGAGGGGCAGGTGGGATTCCCAGGTTTAGTCAGCCAGGGAAGTAGAGAGCAAATCAAAGTAAGACCAAATCAAAGTAAGACCAATCTGTGTGGAAATAATGCTACTCTTTTTAACTAACTTTAATTTCTCACTTGAACAAAGTGTTTTCACTTTTTCCCTGGTAGTTTATCCTGACACGGATGCTTCCTTTTCGTGCATTTTACAGATAATTGCTTCCTTTTCTAATCCCTTCTCTTCCAGACAGTCTATGTACTATCTCCCCAACCTGTTTGGATGAAAAAGACCTATTATACAAGGACTGTCCGGAAAGTATCCAACCATTGTCATTATATTGACAATGGCTGGAGTTTTTCCAGACAGCCCTCATATATTTAAACAACAGCAGCACCAAAGAACTCTCCCCAATAGGTGTGTGTGTTTGCATGTATGTAAACATAATTATTCAAATAATCAAATGGGATACTTTGTGGAAGACTGAGCTTTAAATGGAAGTGTTCCTATAACAAGAAAGTTCATCTATTCTGTTTTTGTGAGTGAGGCTATAAAGTTTTGTTGCCTTTTCTTAATATGTCCTCCCAATTTGTTCACTCTGTAATAGAAAAAATAATTAAAAACCACCAGATTGCTGGAAATTAATCGAGTTTCTTCAATATCCATATGTGAGAGAGAATAAATAGATAATAAATTACTAATTAAAATTTTTACCAGTTTCAAAAAACTTACTTCAGAGTGATGGTTTTAGTAAATTGAGGGAAACAGCAGATGATCCTGGGTTGGGACAAATTTTTATACATATCAAGTTGATTTCCAAACATCATTTAAAAAAATAATATTTAAGTAAATTTTTTAATCTAGTTAAAATATATATATTTCTTCTAGTGAAGGAAATTGGTACACGAGCACATGATTCATTGTGGTTTGAGCTTTGTTGACAATCCCATAGATGCTTGTCCTGTGTATCCTTCATTCTTGGGAAGATTTTAGATTAAAAGGGTAATTTCGAAAGAAGCATATGGGGTGAGGCGGTGGTGAAGGGGGTGCTGACTTGCTGTTGTCACTCCTAATGGCTTTACTAAATATGTGATCATCAGGTTTTTAAATTTTGTGCTACTTTTGCATCTTTTCCCTTCACGCCTCTGAAGATTTTTCTTGTTCCCTGCTACGTATGAAAGTCCAAAGTATTATAATTTTAATGTTCTGTTTAAAAAAAAAGAAGATATTTTTAATTTTGCATTCCATTTTGAATCATTTACTCACATAAAAGGGCTTGCTGAGATGGAGAGCCTCAATTATGTTCAAATGTAATTATGCAGCAACATTTGCTTCAAATCATTGCACATCTTTGGTGGTACTAGAAAGTATTTCTTAATTACTGGAGGGACTGATTTTTTTTCTCTGGTTGAATGTACGTGGCCTTCCTGATGAGCTATTTGAATTTCTCTCTGATGTGGCCATAACATGTACTTTTGCTTACCAGGGATTGAAATAGCTCTTTGGTAACCAATTCTGTGAGAAGCTTTGAAGCCTATAATACCTGGAGCCTTTCCATATTTGTGAAGGATTTGTGTGTATAATTTGACCGCCTTATTTTTTTGTTGAAAATTTGCATATGTGATCAATATATTTTCATCTTAATTTTTGTATATCCATTTTAGAGCTAAGGGTTTTAGGGCACTCTGATACCCATATTTTACTGATGCAAAGATTGGATGTTAAATAATTTGCATAAAATAATTCTTAAAATCGCTGACATTATGACTTTAATCCAGCCCTCTATAATTTTATTGCATATTATGTGGTGAAATTATAAGATAGCGAGCCCTACTAATGTAAATAAATGGTCAAAAGGAATATTAGGAGTAAGATATAAAATATCAAAGGCATTGAAATTTAGCTAATAACTATGATATCTTAATTACTGTATTTCTCTGTATATGAGACAGTGATGTATACAATTGTTAGACCAACAGTTGGGGTTGTTTTATACACAGGAGTAACCTGTGTATTGATTTCCTAATGATGGGTTAGAAAAGTAGGAGTCGTCTTATACATGGTGGTATCTTATACATGGAAAAATACGGTAAAAGTAACTATAGTAAGCTGATTTTGTTTGGTGTAGAGTTAAAAACTTTCAAAGATGTACATCTTTCCTCTGTCTTGTAAGGAGGAGAACAAGAGGGCAGTAAGTCACTGAACTAAGTATCTACCATTTTTAAGCACTTGAGGAAAATGGGGCTTAAAGAAGTTAAGGAAATGGCCCAAGTTCACTTAATTAGTAAGGGACCAAGCTAGGGCAGGTCTTATACTTGCTGGCAATCCTTTTATTATTCTTGGCATCAAATAATACCACCTTTAAATATAAAAGGGACACATCTCTGCGACTTCAGTGCAATATGAAGATACGATGTAGTTCGAGTAAAGCTGGTTACACTTTACCCTCTTTTATGATGGGAGACTGGATCAGAGATCCAGAGTTTTACAAGAAGGTAAAGACACTTATGGGGTGGGGTCAACTAGTAACTGTGTCTTCAGTTGATGTAGTAGAGCAATGGACCGTGGTATATTCTGAGGAGAAATATTTATTTTAAAATAGGCAAATATTTAAGCATTTACGATAAATGATAGGCTTTGCTAAGTTGTTTGGAGGAAAAAAGAAGCATCGTAAAAAAATTTCTGCCTTTCTAATGTTTGCAGTTTATTAGAGGTCTAGTATTAGCACCCATAAACCTTGGACCGTTTGCATAATATCCAAAGAACTGCAAAATTGGGTACTACACAGCTTGGTGATAGGTATTTCAGCTTAAGGGAGAAAAACCTAGACATTAAGATAAAACTGTCAAGAGACTGAAATTCAGAGCGTTCTTCATTTTCAGAGACATTAATTTAGGAAGTTATGTCCTGCCTACTATGATTACTAAGATACATGCAGAAATATTATCATTTATCGAAAAGCAGTAGTGTTCTTAGTAATCCCAAGAAAAACCAAAATAGGAAAATAATCAGACACGCTTATAGAGCCAAATTCTGACAGTGTGAGAAGTTGGATGAATAAAGTGTTTAATGAGCAGACCAAGGGTTGTGTTATGTTGACGAAGATATTTTCCTAGGTGGCTTCCAGGTTGACCATGTTAGGCAGTAAGTCTTAAATACTTTTAATTTTCTGACAGTACTATGCTTTTCTTAATCTTCTTTAGTTTTTATTGTTTTGTTTTGTTTTGTTTACAATTGAGGAACCAGAGACATAATTGATTCCGAAAGCTTTTCAGGATCCTCACAAAAACCTACAGTCACAACCAAATTCATTTCCTAGCGTTTGAGTTCTTTTCCTGGTAACAGTGTAGAAACATGAAGGAGACTCACAATCACTTGTCCTGAACCCTCCTTTGTAGATGAGAAAAGGCCTTTTTTCACATTGCTTGTGAGTAGCAATTCAGAGCCCATGTGCTAAGGTTTTGTTTGTTTGAATTTATTTTTTTCAGATTGTGTTTCTTTTCTTTCTTCTTCTTTTTCTTTTTTTTCACTTAAAATAAATTTATACCATCTTAGTTGTTCATCTCTGTGATATTTTAAAAAATATTTTACAAGTGAAGAGATCATTGACTAAAAAAAGAGGCATGAAAGTAATCTCAGGTCGATGATAGAAATTAGTGTTAATAAACATAGCATCAGCTAATTTTGGCAAATGTCATGCTTAATTGATGTTACTTTTTTTAAAAGTTACACATAGACAGTTTAATATTGTTTATAGGTAATTATTTTTGCTTTTTTTGTTCAACATCTTCAACTTAAAGATTAAATGAGTTCATAATTGTGCAGTTCTTAGACTAGTGCCTGATACATAATAAGGGCTGGAAATGTCTTTGTTAAATACTAAGTAAGTCTGATGTTAACTTTGGTCATTGTGGTAATCATATCACAATATATACAAATACCAAATCACTATGTTGTACGCATCAAACTAATATAATGCTATGTCAGTTATTCCTCCAAATATTAATAAGTAAACAAGTGTTAAATATATAATAACTAGATGGCGATACATGATCCATGCTTTCAAGGTTTTTAGGGACAATTAAATTTCAATATTTTGGAATTGCCAAACTGAAAATGGTAGTTTATAAATATGAAATGGTTGATCTTTTATAATGTGGTTACCCTTAACCTTTATTATGCCCTAATTTATTTTAATTCAACCTGCTATCATTTGAAAATAGAATAAAAGTGGGAAAACTGGGATGGCTCAGTGGGTTAAGTGCTCACTTTGAAGCCCTGGGGACCAACAATTGAATCCCGGCCCCGGCGGACCCACATGCTGAACTGGGGTGTTCCTCCAGTTCAGTTTTTGCCTGGGCCTATATGGAAGGCTCCTGGCCCCAGTTCCTGCCCTGCGCAGCTCTGTGCCCACCTGTGGAGTAAAACTATATGGAAAACTAATGCTGTCAACTATGGAGACTGCTCTGGGCCCTCCCCCTTCTCTCTGTCTCTCTCTGTCAAAAATCAATAAAATAAATCTTAAAAAATAACACAAAATAAAATAGAATAAAAGTAAATGTCAGTGGAAATATAGATGGTGCACATATTAGAATAATATGTATTCAGCATATTAGAGTATTAATAATAGAGTGATAGAGTATTCAGCCAGCATAAACCGAGTGTCTACTGTGCATCAGTTGTGACGGTATATTTGTAGCATTTTTATTCATTTTGAGAAGTTATTTGAACACTAATACGTTTCAGATACTCTTCCAGATTTTAGGAATATGGTGGTATAAAATCAAAGCATGACCTCTGTCCTTACTGTTCTGATAATCTAGTGCAGGAGACATCATCATTAAGCAAATAATTATCATTGTGATGGGTGTTATACAGGTAAAACAAGGTGACCTCATCTACGCAGAAATGTTCCGAGGGTTTCTGAAATCAACTTTTAAGCTGAACTCTGAAGGAAGGGTAGTCAGCAAGGTCAAGGTGGAAAGTGTTAGGATGGGAGGTGAAGCTAGAGGGTCTTTGCAAAGATACAGAGCAGATTAAGAGCATCGTGAGAGAAAGAATAAGAGTCTGATGTGGCTGAAGTTTTGATAATAAGGGAGAACTAGCCTCAGATGTAGCTGAGAAGGTGATCAGAGGCCATGTAGTCATGAACTATGTAGACGTTGTTAAAGGTTTTCTTTTGGGGCCCAAGAAAAATGGAATGCATTTAAGAACATTTTAAAGAATAGAATTTTACAGATAGCGTTTGCAGATTTGCTATAAAAGCATCCTGACTCTTTCCCACCTTCCGTTTTCTCTAAGGGGACTCTGGTTTCTAAATGTTGAATGCAAGATTGGAAGGTTTGAAACAGCATTTTCAAAACTAAACTGCACTATCTCAGATTGAATTCCATTGTGTTTTTATAATTTTTACCTTTGTGTCTGCCCTGCAGAATGGCCGTAAAGTGCTTATTGATTTAGTCTGCTTTTGACCAATATAAATAAATGTCTCTGCGGTATAGGTGAATTAGCTGTGCAAGGCCTCACTAATGTATATTATACCTTCCCCTTTAGTGTTGAGAAAGTTTATTGGTGAAACTGAAACTGATTTACAAATAGAGCTGATGTTAGTAGAATGTTAGATAACAGTGGTCCGCAATGAACAGTACAAATTGGTAGCCATTTTTTCTTACTATGCCATCTCATTGTGCCCTCGTCGTCTCCCAGGAGATGTATTATCTAATTTGTCTTCTGTTTTAATTTTTTCCTATTTAGAGCATAGTTGGAAGACTAAGCAATAGCTTTTAGTCTTCTGTGTTAAAAAATACATGTCAGGCAAAAATGTGGATACAATCTAAATGCCTGTTAGTATTCCTAGATGGTAAAATCTTCACTCATTGGACTACTCCATAATAGTTGCAAAGGAAAAGGTGTATAAATATGGATAAATCTCAGAAACCTGTTGGGGAAAATGTCAATTGCAGAATAAGGCTTAACTTATAATATATTTCAGTAAGTTTTAAATATATACAAAACAATAGGATACATTTACATGGAAAATAGTTCAGTAGTAAAAATAGACTAAACATGGTGGACAATCATACCGACTCCAAGATGGTGGTAATTCTGAAAGGGGAGCTGAGAAATAGGGTAGAGACGGGTTTAAAAAATAGATTTTAATTATATTTCTTCTTTCTTTTTTTAATAGATTTTTATTTATTTATTTATTTTTATTTTTGACAGAGAGAGAGAGAGAGAGAGAGAGAGAGAGAGAGAGATACAGAAACAGAGAGAGAGAGAGATTTAGAAACAGAGACAGAGAGAGAACTGAATGGGGGGAGCTCCCAGTTTAGCATATGGTTCCGCACAGGCCGGGGCCGGGATTCGATCCCTGGTCCCCGGCGCTGCAAAGTGAGCACTTAACCCACTGAGCCATCCCGGCTTCCCCGATATATTTCTTATTTCTAAAGGAAAAGCATAGTTGACATAATACTAGAAAAATTGAATAATTGTTAGTTGGAAGTAGTGAGTGATATATGTGAAATACAGATAAATAGATAGGATATTGTCAGTTGCTTTGACTTTAGTGGCAAATAATAGTTGATTAAAAGTGGCTTAAACAATAATAAGGTTATTTCTTATTTAATAAGATGTCTTGAGGAAGGTGATCTCAGGGTTGGTTTTAAGACTTAAGCATGATAAAAGGATTCATGTATGTCAACTGTTTCTCTGATATTTGTAAGGTAGCTGCAGCTGCATATGTCATACTCTTGCAGGAAGTCACCAAAATGGGAGAAGGGGAGGGACCAGGAGCATGTCCCTCTCTTATCAATGAGAAAATATTTCCTGAGTAATTCATTATATCTCATTGACCAGAACCTGGGCTAAATTCACAAGTAGTACAGTGTCTGGCAGATTATAGGTGCTTAATAAGTATTTATGAAATGTATATATGTATCTTTAACAAAGGGGAGTGGGATTGTCCCAATTATTATTATTTTTAAAGATTTGTTTTTATTGTTATTTTGACAGAGAGAGAGACAGAGAGAAGGGGAAGGGCCCAGAGCAGTCTCCATAGTTGACAGAGTCTATTTTTCATATAGTTTTACTTCACAGGTGGACGCGGGACTGCGCAGGGCAAGAACTGGGCCGGGAGCCTCCTGCATAGGCCCTGGCAAGAACTGAACTGGGGGCACTCCCCAGTTCAGCATATGGGTCCACATGGGCCGGGCCCAGGATTCGATCCTTGGGCTCAGGGGCTGCAAAGTGAGTGCTTAACCTGCTGAGCCATCCCAGCTCCCCTCCCCCCCACCCAATTATTCTGTGAAGCTTGGATTTGTGTGTGATTTTTATGTTCAGGCCCAACTCTATGACCTCAGCCTGGTAATTTTTCCCAGACGAGGAAGTAGATGTTCATATAGATGTGACAGTGTTGACACTGGACCTTCCAGTCTTGATTTCTCCTCTCTCTCTCTCTCTCTCTCTCTCCACTCAAAGACTGAAATGAAATCAGCACAGTAAATCTCTTAAAGCAGGATTCCCCAGTCCCTGGGCCGTAAACCCAGATCAGTCCATGGCTTGTTACGAACTGGGCTGCACAGAAGAAGGTGAGCTGTGTCACTTGCATTACTGGCTGAGCTCTGTCTCCTGTCATATCAGCGGTGGCATTAGATTCTCACAGGAGCATGAACCCTATTGTGAACTGCACAAGCACACGCCAGGGATCTAGGCTGTATGCTCCTTATGAGACTCTAATGCCTGATGATCTGAGGTGGAGCTGAGGTGGTGATGCTAGCAGTGGGGAGCAGCTGCAAATCCAGATGAACATTAGCAAGGAGGTTTGACTGCACAGAGACCATCATAAATCAATTTTTTGCAGACTCATACATATCAAGACCCTTTCAATGAGTGGCAAGTGACAATGAAGCTGCATGTGATGGCAGGCTTTATGTCAATGTGACATTTATTTTAGTGTGTGCGTGGGTCCCCATTATTTTATTTAGCACTTCCGTCCTTGCCTCTTTCCTGCACTGTGCATTTGTCTCATATGGAACCATCTCATTGCCACAAAACAAGCTCTGGGCTCCCACTGATTTCTGCATTATGGTGAGCTGTATAATTATTTCATTATATATTACAATGTAATGATAATAGAAGTAATGTGGACGATAAATATAATGCCCTTGAATCATCGTGAAACCATTCTCCCCACCCCAGGTCCATGGAAAAATTGTGTTCCATGAAACCGGTGCCTGGTGCCAAAAAGGTTGGGGATTGTTGTCATAACGGGTTTGTACTGTGGACTTTTGGTGAGGCTGAATGTTGTGCTAAGAAATGTTTTTGAGACGTATAAAAGTCCACTTGACTAAAATTAGACTCGTAGCTCAGGGTGGCCGTGATAATTGATAGGAAATGGATTATATAGATTATTTCTTTATAAGATACCCAACCATTACTATTTTGAAGTTACCTGAAGGTCTGAATGAGCTTCTCTAGCTGGGCAGCCAGGTTGCTAACCATATATATATATATATATATATATATATATATATTTTTTTTTTTTTTTTTATGGGACCAAACATGCTTGGTGTCTTTGATTATTTTCTTGTATCAACCATGTAGTGAAATTCATTTGGCTGTGGAGTTAAAAAGAAGAAAAATTTAAAATATAACTTGGCAAGCTAAATGATTGCATAGCAAAATTTCTTGCTAAACATGTGTCATTATTCCACCTTCTGTACCATGACCATAATTTTTCTACATTTTATTTGAGATCCATTTGCTGTTTTTAATTATGTGTGCAATTCTACTATCAGTGGAACTTGTGCTACAATTTTTCAGGCTGAATAAATAATGTACCACTGTGAACTATTTTTTGTTATTTATATCGCAAATGTTATCTTAGTAAGGGGATTAGTACCTTTGCGTTTTGTCCTGAGTGATAATTTGTCCTACATTATTACCTGGAGTAGGTCTTCTGTAATCCCAATGAAGTTGTATTTGCAATGCACTCGTGAAGTTTTTTTAAACCCTTATTAATTTATAAAGGCTTAGACAAAAAGAAAATAATAGTAATCTAGTGAAAGGCATGTCTTCACTACAAATAAATTGCATACCAGTGGCAGCTACTGATTCGAAGCAGCTTTTGAATCTAAGAAAAATGTTTTCAAACTCTGAATTATCACTTTTAACTTAACTTGTCATCCAGAGAAGTGTAACAGCTTCTTTGAAAGGAGGAAAGAGGGAAAAGGACAGAAGATGTAATAGATAAGTCTTGGTATTTCAGTTCCAGATTTGCAGTTCCAGTTCCCTGCTGATCTCACCTCCCGTGGAAGTTGAATGGTCAAGGAACTACCTTAAGACATTTAGTACTCTCCAAGGACAATCCAGCATAGCTTCAGTGTAGCCCAAAATTCACTCTAATTGTAGTTTGACCTGGCTGGCTGCTTTGTCTTAGTGGAGTGTTTCCTCTTCCCAATGCTTTTTTGTCTTCTTTTCCAAAATGTCCATATATTTTATTCAGCAGAACACACAGTGTTGCCAAATTTTCTAGAATGTTTTTTTTTTTTAAGATTTATTTTATTGTTGGAGAGAATGCCTTTTAATGACAAAGTTGCTTATTTATTTTGAGGTAGTAAGATGGGAAATGTTTTATTTAACCATGGCATAATAAATTAATACAACCAGCTGGTCAATTTTTTATCAACTTACATAGGTGCTAAAGCCAGACAAGCACCTGTCTAAAGCTTGATTATATGTGAAGAGCCTTGTTTCAGTTTATGACAGATATTTTTTAAATTATTAGTGAGGCTGTAAAGCAGTGTAAACTATAAGTAAGACAACTAAAAGCTTCTACGTTTTAAAATTTCAATAGTTTGGGCTCTGAGAAGTCTGCTCTTTGTTGAGATTCTTCCTTGTAAGCTAGGGGAAGAAAAGTGTGTTCTCAGAATGCTTCTTTATTCACTAGTTGTTTCCCTCTCACAGAATGTGTGTTATATTGCCAAATAAGCCTGTAGGGAAAATGGGAATCCCAAATGAATACTCCAAATATACAGCTGTTAATCTGTTAGCTAATTGGAATATTGGCAAATTCAATAATGTATTCAAGATTTTTGAGCTCAACTTTAAGAAATGTTAATGGTGACCAGAGCTTGATCTTGACACTTAAGGCTGTTATCCATTATATAAATAATTGGTTTCCAAAATACTAGACACATACAGCCAAGTGAGTAAGAAGCCTGGGAATGTTTTTCCACTGTCCCCTCTTAAATAAAACAAACAAACAGCAACCATACCAGAAGTAGACCACAATATGATAATTACCCACCAGGTTTCTTAAGGATGGTTTTCAAAACTTAGAAATTTAGGACAAAAAGTGTGTAATTAAAAAAATGTATGCACTTTTGTAACTGAGAAGTTATAACCGTGTATATGAAGTGTGGTCTGTGTGCTACTGAAATTAGGATGTATTCACAGAAACATTTTACTTTAATATCATTATTTTAAGGGATTTTATTAAAATATGATTAGCGTGTCAGATAGTCTATGGATATTATTGCTAAGAAAAGGCAAAATATAATATGGAACACAAAACTGAGGCAAATCCAAGGAAGATATTAAGTAAATTAATAGTACTATAATTAGTACATGAATATGGCAGAAATCATTGAGGGTTTATAAAAATGACTAATGAATGGGAAATACTACATTTTGAGTATCTGTTTTAGAAATGGTATCTTACAGAAATATAGAATCATTGAACCCCAAAATGGAGTAGACTTGAACTATGTCTAATTTAGCCCTCATCTACTATTCTGTCATGATCATCTAGTGCCAGGGGTGTCCAACTTTTTGGCTTCCCTGAGCCACATTGGAAGAAGAATTGCCTTGGGCCACACATAAAATACACTAACACTAATATTAGCTGATGAGGTGAAAAAAAAAAATCACAAGAAAACCTTATAGTGTTTTAAGAAAGTTTACGAATTTGTGTTGAGCCGCATTCAAACTGTCTTGGGTCACATATGGCCTGTGGGCCGCAGGTTGGACAAGCTTCATAGCTTTTTCTTTTGAACTTCAAGTGATTTTCAGTCGCTAACTCCAGAAGTGGCATATTCCACCACTAGATATACCTAATACTTAAAGTTCTTTCATATGGCCCAATGCCTAGCTGTTAGTAACTCCATAATTTAGTCCTATCTTCATGATCAGTACAAATGACATCTAATTCTTCTTTGGTGTGATGCAGTTTCAATAATTTGAAAACATTTATCATCCTCTTTCTTCCAAGTTACTTTGTACTAGATAAATAAACCTATGGTCATTCCCCAGTGTATTCCTGAAACCTGGAATAATACCTAACCCTATATATACCATCTCCCCCTCTCTATACATACCTGTTATAAAGTTTAACTTATAAATTAGGCACAGTAGAAAGATTAACACAATAACTAATAAAATAATTACAACAGTATGCAGTGATAAAAGTTATGTGAATATGGTTTCTCTTTCAAAATACCTTGTTTTATACTCACCCTTTTGATAATGTGAGGTGACACAACGCTTACATGATGAGATGAAGTAAGCTGAGTGATGCAGGCATTGTGACTTAGCATTAGGCTATTATAAGGGTTACTTGAACAGAAGCACTGATGTCATGACAGGCCACCTGATAATTGAGAAGGCTACTAAGTGACTAATGGTCAGGGAGTGTATACAGGTGAACACACTGGACAAAAAGGGGTGGTTCACATCCCAGGCAGGAAGGAGTGGGATGGCATAGGATGGCATCACACTACTCAGAATGGTGTGCCATTTACAACTTCAGAATTGTTTATTTCTGGAATTTTTCATTTAATATATTCAGAGCATGGTGGACTGAGGGTAACTGAATCTGTGGAAAATGAATCTGTATATACGTAAATGTGGGCACTACTGTATTTTCGTCAAAAGTTTTCAAGATCCCCATGTCATTTTTTTTGTTTCTTTGAAGGCTTTCCAGATTTTTAGATGGCCTTCCTAGTAGTTCCCTGATATTGAGTCACCCTGGCTATTTTGCTTAATTATTATGAAAGTGAGGATACCAATTTGATTCTCACAAAGTCCTGTGAGGAAGCTAGAGGCTTTGAAATCTTCTATTATAGAGTCTGTCACAAAAAACTGTTAATATGTATTTGTCAAAATTTTTATAGTCAGTATGTGACAAAATAATAATAATGATAATTGATAAGTATAATACATAATACTGAGAAGATGATTTGAGGTTATTATAACCTAGTTGTAGGTAATATAGGTTTTTGATTATGTAGTGTATTTGTTTTATTATAGTTTACATTTTTTTTTTTTTTTTTTTTGTGGTTACATCACGGTGACTCATCACGGTGAGTCTTCCTTTTTTTCTGAAATGTCCAAGTATTTTTCCATGCAGATGGTGCTGACTCACATCTTCCCATCCTGTAGCTGCTGGCTTTGGGCCCAATTTTAGGTCTTAGGGTTTAATTCTTATTTCTATTAAACTTAACTTTGTTGACTTCATTTGGTGATGCCTTTCTGTTAGGATCTTTTGGGATCCCAAGTTCTCTAGTTATTCCTCGCTGCTCAAAATGGTGTGAATGCATTTTGTTTTCTCCCAAATAGACATTTCTTCTAAGTCTATTTCCCTAAGTAGGAATGTGATGCAATACTCTATAGCAGTTGTGGGTGAACAACGTCAATTCTGTTGGGGCACTCATTTTAGTCAGTTTTCACTGATGTAGCAATTGCAATCGGTAAATAATAATTGCCTCCTGCCTCCTGAGGCTCCTGTTCTCCTTGACCATCCTGTGCCCTTACCTGAGATCACCTGTATCTCCTCAAAGTCCAGCTACTTAAAGTTTAATGCTGAGCAAAGCAGAGGCCCTATGAACTCCTGCTCCAGTACTGTGGCCAGCACCCATTCTATAGTATTCTGAATATCATCTTGGATATAACGTAGTATGTGTGAAAGCCACAGTTGCACACTGACCACTTACCTAATTACCAGTCCTAGTTCTTTAGATTGTATTTGAGGTACAGAAGTGATCTGAGAGGGAGTTTGGGTTATGAACGCTGTGTGGAGCTCTTTTGTGAAAAATCTTCCTCTCTCTCAAATCAGGAAAAGCTTCAAGACTTTCTGTGTTCTACATATCAACTTATTTTCCACTTAGCTTTGTTTTATCTTTGTGTGCAGCTCCAGCCCTTTATGCCATGTTTTTCTTTGGTTAATATAGTAGAATATAAATGAGGGTAATTTTTATTCATTCGTATGCACACACAGACTGTTGACCCTTGCTTCTGCAGGCCCATGGAGATGGGATGCCTTGTATATTTTAGTCATGACATTATTTTGGTAACTTTGTTAATATACTTGGTTAAGGAAAAGTGGGGCACTGTGGTAGGCAGAATAAAGATATCTTTGTCTAATATTTGAAAGCTGTGAAAATGCTTTTTTACATGGTAAAAGAGTACTTTAAACATGTGACAAAACTAAGAGTTTTAAAATAGGGCATCATCTTGTATTTATTTTCTGGGTGGGCTCAGTGCAATAACAAGAGATCTTATAATGGAAAGAGGAAGGAGGAGAGTTAGAGTCAAAGAAGAGACGTTGGAAGCAGAGGTTGAATGATGCAGTAAGTTGTTGGATTTGAAGATGGAGAGAGGGCCGGTGAGTCAAGGCATGACCTGTTTTCATAAGGAAAATGTAAGAAACAATTCTCTAGAATCTCCATATGTATAATCCTTCTAATACCTTGATTTTTGGCCAGTGAAAGCCATTTTGGATTTAAGATACTAAGTTCGTGGGTTGTTTTTTTTTGCCACTAAGTACAGTAAACTCAGTTAACAGGCTGCCCTGGGAATTGGTAGATGCTGCATAAATGTAAGTAGACTCCCTGTTAACCAGAACTCAAGGAACTGGTGAAATCTCCAGCAACTGGCATATTAATATCTATGTTTGGGGTCATAATTTACCCTTTTTGCAAATAAAATCAGAATTATCTGGCTTTATTTTTTGCAATGATAAGTACCAGCCACAGGGCATAGAAGCAAAATCTGCCTCTCTTCCCCATTGTTGAGACAGGGATTGGGACTTGGAGTGGTTGGTCATCTCTCACATAAGTCTACTGAAAATCTCCTGCTGTTCTTCTTCCATCATTTCTTTCCCTGTTACTCCTTTGTTTCACTTAATTTCAAGTCTGTATCATGTATACATTAGTCAAAAAGAAAAATATAATACTCTGTTATAAAAAAAGTACAGTTTTCAGAAGGATCTTTTGACAAAAACTCTAATACCTATTCCTTTTTTTAAGTTTAAATTTATTGGTAGAGAGAAGGTGAGAGAGAGAGAGAGAGAGAGAGGTAGGGATAGGGCCAAGAGCAGTCTCTATAGTTTTATATCACTAATTGTGACCTGGTTTCATTCCACACAGGTGGATGTGGGGCCACACAGGGTGGGGACCGAACCGGGGTTCTCCCACATGGGAGGCAAGAACCTTCACCCCCATGCCATCTCGGTGGTTAGCAGTTGTGCTGCAGTTCCACATGTTGGTTTGCACAGGCCGGGGCTGGGAATTGAACCCCGGACCTCATGGTGGTGAGGCAAGTGCTCAACTGCTGAGCTATCCAGGTATCCCCACTCATATCTGTTCTTGAACCCACCTTGAGAAGTGATTTGAACATGTGTTTGCCTACTTGCCATACCAGCAGCTTTTATTCTAAATGTGAATTCCTCTGAAAGTTGGCTTGCCTTGATGTTAACCATCTGCTGAGGGCTACTTGATACAAAATAAGTACTAAGGTTGAACTTCAGGAAACAGGGATGGGTTTAAAAGTTAAATAATTCAAGACGTATACAGTGGTGACTTCTCAGTAGGGTTAAAATTATAATTTTCATCACAGTTGAGTTCTGGAAGTGGAAAAACTGTAGCTGTAAATAATAGGCTGATATTATTTTAATCTTCTGTTTCTGAAGTTAAAGACTAAGGCTTTCTGGTCAATAGAAAATTCAATAAATGCAGAAAGCTCTGTGGTGACATCCCTTCTGTTCCAGACAGGTTTCCAGGATGCTGTGCTGATTCAGCATTATTTAGAGCTTTCAGTCTGCTGTTGGTTGGGCTAGGGGGAATTGACTAAAGCACAGTTGTGCTCTTTCGTTGTGCATTATTTTTCTTCTAAAATCACTGAAGTTGGTCCATTTGTTTGTTTGTTAGCAAATTGTATATGGAATTGGGGGCAGAGACCTCCCCAATGCTGGCAAGTAGCAGAACACCAGCCCCATGATCTGATTTTATTTCTTGTTTCTACTCGTTGCTCACTATTGATTTGAAGGACAGTCTTTATTTTCTTCACTGAAAAGATGGGGAAGGCAGTTATGACATCATATGATGAAAATAAAAATATTTGGAAAATTGCAAAAGTTCTGTACATTCATTAAAGAGGGTGGTTATTATGTAAACATCCCCATTATTCTTTTCACCTCTTTTAGCCACTTTGGGGATCCAGACAGAGTCACAAGATAAGACAGGTCAGTGCAACCAGTGTTCACTTTATTGTGGTGTCACTGATGTTGACACTCCTGTGACAAACTGGGGTTTTGTTGTTTTGATGTTGCAGTAATCTCCTAGTATCTTTTCCCGCCTTCCAAACTACTAATGCACCATAATCAGTGTTAAAACAGTGTTAGTCCCAGAGTAAGTTGTGTGTGAGCATAGTGTAGATAACGAAACTCTTGTTTTGTTTGAAAATTGGGCTTTCCGTTGAGCGTACTTCCTACCGTGCTGATCGTTTTCAGCATGTGGAGTCCATTAAGCAATGTTGGAGCTGGATTCACAGTTTAATGTGCTAACACTGCATCTGTTTCTACCCTGATGATAACACCTGGATCAGTTTAGAAGTTATGTAGAAGTTTAAGATGTGGTGTAGTTAATTTCTAAAACAACTGTTGATCTTTATATGTGTGAACCCCGTGGTCTTTCACATTCCAGATGAATTCACTGCCATTTGAACATGCTTTTACCTGTGTGTGCTTTCAGAATGGGAAATAAAAAACATGTGCTTTCCCTTCGAAGAGCTTTATTTTTACTTGAATTCTGCGGGGTGACAATGAAGAGATGATTATTTTTTTATCTTTCCTTATGGAATGGCTAGGAAGATGCCTTTTGTTGTACTCTCATAACCATTATTAAATGTGCATCTAAGATGAATAGTTGATGGGTGATTTTCCTTTCTGCTTTGTTAAAACACTTCCATACACACAGTCCAAGTCACTTGTGATGCCATGGGTAAGTCTTTGATTCCTCTTGGGAGCCCTGAAATGGACAGGCATTAAAAATTAAAGAAAGGCGATTATGTTACTGAGACTGCACGCCTTATCTCTGTGGCTGGCTAAAAGCAGGTGCCAGTTCACTGGAGCTTTGAAAAGTGATTTTTTTCCTGATGACCTATGGCCTTTTAAAGACAGCAGAGTGTAGAGTTCCTTTTCAAAGTGGTAAATACCCTTGGAGAGTTGTAGTACCGTTATATTCCCATTAGAAAGATCCGAAACAAAACCATTAGAAGACAGGACTGATAGAGATTTTGGAGATGCCTATTCTGTTATCCTCCCCAAGGCAACTTTTAATGTTAGTTTTTCATTGTGGAAATCCATCTACTCTGAGTGGAGTGACCATGATAGAGTGCATGACATTGCCTTTTTTCACAAGGTGATCACATTTCTGATCTTAAACTCTTCTAGATTGTATGCCAGGCCATCACAAATTATAGGCTGTTTACTGCCCTCCGGCGTAGGGTTGGCTTATATGACGACTACAGAGGATGGTTTCCAATGTTATCTTGACTTCTATTTTTTATTAGCAAAGGTACAAGTGTTTTAGTATATGGTGTCCTGCCTTTGAGAATTTTCCATCTTTAAAAACACAATGATGTGTGTGTTAGGATGACCAGACATTCTACTTTAAACAGGACAGAAAACAACAATGCTGTCCTGTTTCAAAAAGTATGCATGGTCAGCATAGTCTCACTGGGCTAAATTCAAGGTGTCAGGAGGCTGACCATATGTACCATTTGAAACGGGACAATACTGTTGTTTTCTGACCTGTTTAAAATGGGACATCTGGTCAGCCATCTGTGTGTGTGTGTGTGTGTGTGTGTCAGAATGTTCTAATTAGACTGTGCATTTTGACCTTAGTCCTATGACTTTTCTTTCTGTTATGATTTTTGGTCCCCTTACTTAAGCTCACTGTCATCCATTCTCCCAGATGAGTTAGATTGCTGAGAACATCATTCTTGTGCTTTTAGATTGGCTGAATTGGCTAATGAGTGTAACTTATAATTAATACAGACACAATTTCACATTGGTGTGATGGCGGAAACAGGGACAAGGGAATATGCTAAGAGGGGAGATAAACAACGCCAGTAACTGAATGCTGAATGTAGTGGTATCGACCCACATTTCAGAAAAGTGTGTTCTTTTATGGATTCTCAGAAGACAAGGGAGGTGATACATTGAAGTAACAGTCATTTGTTAAGCACCTACTATGTGTAGTTATCTTATTTAGCTATTACTTTATGTTTCCCAGTAATAGCAGTTTTTAGAGGAAAAACTGAATCATATAGCTTATAAATTGAAGAGGAAGAATTTGAATCAAGATTGGCTTACTCTATAGTGTGTGTGTGCGTGTGTTTCGTATATTAGGAATTGCTTCAGATAAAAGATGAATGTAGATTACTATTATTCTTTTTTTTACAGATTTGAGTGAAAATTTTGATTTGTTATGCTGATTGAATACCATCTTCCGTTCTTAAACTTAGTTTCTGCTTGTCTATTTCATGCTTTTTGCATTTATTTAATTAGCAGGTAACTTGTATGTTGGAAATTTTTTCTTATATTGGCAATGATTAGGGTCATAGAAATTATTTGTAGTGAAGGCAGTGATGGGCAACTTTGAATAAAAATGATCTTGTGGTCTGGGTTGGGGATTTACAGTCTTAGGGAGGTTAGCTGATTTAGCAGTCATAGTGCTAACAAAGACACTCTTCATCTCCAACTGTTTCAAGTTTGAGAATTTGGGGGTCAGTAAAAGGGTGAAATATACCATGCTTGAGATCTTTAAAGAGACATGTTAGTGCTTCATAATTTGTTCATAACACAAGAATGGAACAAGCCAATAGTTTTTATTTAACATTCAACATAAGTATTTTTAGTGCCTACTATGTGATTTATTTAAAGCACTACAGAGCAAAAAGTGTCAGGGCTACCTGAAGTGCAATTATTTACTTGATTATTAAGGTTTGGTCAATGAATGGCATCTATATTAGGAAGTCTTATATATTGGAATGCTGATAAATTTTAAGGGTGGAGTTAATTTTTCTTTCTCTCCTTATTCTTGTATGAAATATCTCTTGCCTTCCACAACAAATTAGAGCTTTGCTGATGGTTTATGGAACCAAATGTTTGGGTAGTTCGTGTTGGCTCATCTGTGTTAGTTTTCAATTAGAGCATTTTCCTCCACGCCTATCTGTTTTTCATCAGGGCTCATATATTCTTGTGTCCAAAAAGACTCTCTGATTTAGCTGTGAGGCTGATTTTATTGTAGGGATGTCTGTGTATGCTGTCATCACAGGCAACCCTGGTGAAACTTCCCATGTTGTGCGTGTGTGTTGCTGCAATATGTTCAATGTCTGATCTGTCTCAGATGTGTGAGTGTGTGTGTGTGTGTGTGTGTAACCACTTTATAGTTGAAAAGGTTTTCAGGCAGCAAAATTTCTGCCAGAATATGTTTTCTATTATATTTGTAATATGAAATTATAGGTTAGTTTTTGGCTTTCATAAAGCTGCCTTTTTCACCCGTCACTGGAAGACAACTAACACCTTCCTTTGATTCACGTTTTCCAAGACTCCTTAGTGTTAAAAGAAGATTTTCTTTTTGAAATACAGAAATTAAAAGAATATGGTACTAAAGCATGTTTTGTAGCTTTATTGAGTCCTGAGGGCAGATATATGGATTCAAGACAAAATGCAATAATAGACTAGGATTTTACTTTCAAATCGTCTTACAAACACTTCTTGTTGGAGATTTATTGTACATGTGGAGGAACAGAGCTGCTTTGAAGGTTAAATAGAATAATTTGGAGAACAGTATTCGAGGTCTTTCTCTGCCTCTTATGAAGTCTGTGCTCTTCTTTAAGTAACATAACCCCTCCAATTTCAGCTTCATGTTTTATAGTGGTACCATGAGGATAAAATGAGATAATGTGTGTGTGCTCTGTAAGCTTTGGTCAGTCTCACTGTGGACATGAAGTAGCCCCAGTGTTTTATTATGTGTGTTTAGTTAGTATTAATGTCTCATTGCAATTCTCAGGGAAAATTTTTTGCCCTTCTGGTATAGAATGTGAGCACATCCTGGCAGTGGTAAGAATAGGATACTTCTTACACCCTATTATATATTCACAATACAGTGCAACCACTGTCATCAGAAACAGCACCAGACATAAAATTGGTGAAATACGGCTTTTGTGTGAAATCTGGTTTTCCTGAAACTGAAGGATAAACAGGATAGTGTATGTAATCATACATATATGATGGCTTCTAAGGTTTGTATTTGTTAGGGCTGTCATAACAAAACACCTCCGACTAGGTGGCTTAAATAACAGCAATTTATTTTCTCAGTCATGGAGGACAAAAGTTTGAGATTAAGGTGTAGCCAGGGTTGGTTTCCCAAGGCCTTTTCCTGATTTGGTAATGGTCTCCTTCTCACTGTGTGCTTACAGGTTTTTCTTTTGTGCATGTGCCTCTCATGTATCTCTGTGTCTAAATTTCCTCTTTCCATAAGGACACCTGTTAGATTGTGTTAGTTCCTTAAGCTAATGGCCTCATTTTCATGTAATTACCCCTTTAAAGGCCTGATTTCCAAGTAGAGTCACATTCTGAGATACTGAAATTATACATATGAATGTGGGGGCGGGGGAGATAATTCAGCCCATGACATAGTGAGAGCAGTAGAATTATATTTGGATTCTCGTGTGGTCCGCTCTGATCCTCACTGATGTGATTGTCTCTGCCAGGACTCTTAGCTTCTCACGTTCACCTCGTTCACATCCGCTGACTCACAGGGTGGTGACAAGGTTCACGATCATCACGAACATGAGCACATTATGTAATATGTGAAAGCATGATACAAATGCAAGATGGTATTATAACATGAATACCTGTGAGGGATACACTGGCAACTTGTGGAAAATTTTAAGTTGAATAGAGAAAGGATCATTGCAAACATTTGGCTACAAGAAGCTTGTTGGCTCTTCTCTTTGGCTGAAGGAGCCGCGTGGAAAAGGAAAGGTGACTTGGTTAAGACTTAATTCAGAGAAGACAGGAGGGAGGCTAACAGATAAGCCAAACATCTGGATACTGCAACATGAATGTCTTCCTACCCACAATGCCTGTTGTCTTAGAGCTTGCTAGCCTGTCTTTGAAAAATTTTTCCCTTTATGGTCTTTTCTGCTTAGGCTGAGGATCCTCAGTGGGTCATAAGCAGTGGTCATAGCCAAAAGGCACCTTAACTATTTCCAGTGAGTGGAGATTATGATCCCTCCTCAGGATGTGATTTCTTAAAATGAGGTAATACTTGTGTGGTTGAAAAACCACTGTGTACTGTAGTATATCTGTCTGAAAGCTGTACGGCACATTTATACACTAGGGTGAGTGTTTTAACTGAACAGGTATATTCGCAGCTTGCCATGCCAACCTACTTAGAGTGCATTTGGATAATCAGATTGTTGAGCGTGAAGGTTACATCTTCTTTTATTCTGTAAAAGCACTCAGAACAAGACCATGCGAAAAATGGTATCCTTGGACTCTTCATAGTTACCTTTGAATTTCTCTCTTGGAATGTGGTACCCACATTTGTTTTTGGAAGCTTGGAACTTCATTAAAAACTATAATTTGATAATCATTTATTTTCTGGAAAAACAGTAAAATATTTGTAGTTATTTTAAAAGAGAAAAATGAGGGATGCTGGGATAGCTCAGCAATGGAGCACTTGCCTTGCAATTGAGAGGTCCCAGGATTGAATCTCAGCCCTAGCCATTGCAAATCTTTATTCTGAATGATGGCACATCTGACAACCTCCAGCATGGCACGGTGATGAAGTTTCTTGTGTTCCACACAGGAGGCCCTTGGTTCAGTTCCTGCCCCACATGGCCCCACATCCACCTGTGTGGAATGAAACTATGTTACAATTAATGATGTACAACTATGGAAACTGCTCTGGGCCCTCCCCTCTTCTCTTTCTTTCTCTCTCACTGTCCACTGTCTCTCTCCTTCTCTCAAACAATAAAATAAATCTCAAAAAAAAAAATGATAAGGAACCAGTTGTACTTTTTAACATCAATAATTCTCAAAACCCAATGTAAGGGAAACAAAATGATCTGTAAAAAATGTTTTAAGTTGTCTCTTTATAACGTATGAAATTAAAAAAACCTATGAAAATGACCAATTCATAAATTAAACAGAGTAATGTACTAAAGTGGTTCATATATTTGAGTTAACTTATGGGAGTAAAAAAGCTTCATAGTACTTCATTTATGTTTACTAATTTCAAGTCAGGAATTAGGAATATGTTCATTAAGCATTTAAGTTGAGCTTCTGATTCAATTTAGTACAGTGAGAAGGAGGTGAAGTGTGTGTAGTAATCCTTTATTAATGTTAGGATGGATGACATGATATTTATACAGTGAACAAATAATTGTGTAGAAAATATTACGATATATCATCACGCAAATTGCAGGGCAATGAAAATTACTTTTAGTTAAGAAGCTGATATTAAGGTAGAGGATTCCTTTAATTAGTGAAATGAAATGTTTGGAGTATATTTTTTCTGATAATTTCATACTATTAGTTTTTGCTTTAATTTTACAAAATGTTTTTTATATAATTACTTTTAAAAACATCTTTAGGTAACTGAAGTTTCAATTTTAAACGATCAGCTCTCTTTAAAGTAGATTATTAATCAGTTCTTAGGGTCTAAGTTTTTGTTTTTGTTTATGATATTTCCCATAGAAATTCTAAAAATAGCAGCATTGAGTTGTCTGAGGAACTAAGTATATTATATTAAAAAAAAATTTAACCAAGGTTCCTCCTCCTCATTTTCTCCCACTCAGAGAAGAGAGAATCTGAGCAAACTCTAGATTTGGGATGAGGAAGGAGCTGCGTTAATTCTAGGAAGCCCTATGAGAGGTATGTACAAGGGGGTGTCCCAAAAGCCCCAAATTATCTTCTGGAGGTTGGGCCCCTTGTAGTACAAGTACAGGCTTCCCTAGCTACGTGAGTGTTCTAGGAACCCATCTGCATCAGTAACCAGCTATTATTGTTATGAGACACTGCATTTGGCTTCAGTGTATTGATTTTGGAGACTCATTCAATGTGTCTGTCCATGTCATGATGGGTAATTTACACAAACAGCATGTAGTATGACAATGCCCACCCACACTGAATATTCAGCAGTTTTTGACCAAAAACTCATGACCACCCACCCTCCGTATTGGCTAGGTGACTCTCCCCCGCGCCCCCCAGAATAAAAAAAGTCCTCAAAGAGAAATGTTTTGCTAATGTGGAAGAGGTGGAACAAAAAGTAGCAGAAGCACTAAAAGACATCAAAATTGATGAGTTTAAAAACTGTTTTGAGCAGTGAAAAAAGCATCTTGATAGGTGTATTAAATAGAGTACTTTGAAGGTGACTGAAGTTTAAATATGTAAGAATAAATACATAATTTTATATAAATGCATTTCCTTTTTGTGGGGGTCCCCCCTTGTATGTATCTCTAACATCTTTGGAACTTTATTCTGTTGTAGCAGGGGTCACATTTAATCAGAAGCGTATATGAAAGACTTCTAAAGGGATGGAAGATGAGTCCACTAAGAATATTAGTTTAATTACAGTGACTTGGGATCTCTGTTCCTTGGATGTCAGACATTCAGGTCTTAGTTACTTGCAGCAACCTCCTTTTATTCAAGATCTATATGACACAATTAAAAAAAATTGTCATTTGCTTAGGAAGTTATCTCTGCCATTGAAGGATTTATAGTCTAGTAGGGGGAGCTCAAGATAGAAACAAGCAAGTTTAGTGAAATGTTATAGGTGTCATGAAGAATTCATGCCTAGAGCGTAGTGCCTTGGATTTTCATTGGGAACTAGAAGCTTAGCAGCACCCCCAACAGTCCAGGACCCTACCCTGAAGTTTACTTGCCTTACGTTACATTAAACTAGGAGTCTGAAATACATCGCTGATTTTAAACCTAAGGCAAGTTCTAGTTAGCGTATTTCTCTCATTCCCCTATCATGTTAGCCAAGTATTTGCTCACTAAGAGGAGCTTTCTGAATATAATGGCTTATCCCTAAAGGGAGACTCTAATGAAGGGATTATAGGTTAAGTGGCAAATGAGTGCCAAAGACATTTGGGTAAGCCAATTAACCTGATGATTTTTCACAGTTAATAATGACTGGGTGCGTAGGGGTTAGTGCCCAGAGTGAATGAACTACTTTTTGATGAAAGTGCTAATTCCCTTTGTATTTAAAACTATGTACAGTTTTTCTGAAAGGTAGGTGCAGCCTGTCAGTAACAATCATTTCGAATTATAACTCGGTTCATCAAATAAGGTAGACTCTCAGTTACTGGCACCGGTGGACATTGGTAGATGCCAGATAAGTGTAAGTAGACTGTCCGTTAACTGGAACTCAAGCAACTGGCAATTGAATACTGTACATATTGAATGTCTACTGGGTGCTATTCTGCAAAAGATAAATGAGATGCTCTTTTACTTCTTAGGCATTAACTGTGTGTTGGGGAGATATGGGTTCTGTGAAGACAATACCCAGATCAAACCTGAAAACCATGGAGAAGGTTGACGTCCAGCCAAATCCCTCCCCATCCTGTGTAGCACAATAGTACAAGACAGGGTAATGTCACTGATTCCTGCTTCTCCAGTCCTCAAACTTTACTTCAGCCAAACTAATCCATTGTATTTTTTCAGATCCCAAGCTTGCTGCCTTCTCCTGTGCCACGTGGCCTTTGAAACTATTCGCTGTCAGCCTGGCCACATCTCCACAACTCCCTTATTCTTAATATTTCATTTAACTCCTTCCTCATAGGCTGACATGCTTTCCTCCAGGAAGCATTCGACCCTCTAAGGCTGTCGGAAGTCTGTCTGTTCTGTGTTCTCCTGTTACCGTCAGGATGTAGGTTAGAATGGTATTTATCATGTTGCAGTGAAATTACCTGGACACTTATTTGCTTCCTCTGCTAGGCTGAATGTTTCTCAAGGTCAGGGAATCTATTTGGCTCACCATTCTCTCTACGGTGTCCTTCACAGTGCCTAGCCCGAAACTGAGTGAATGAATAAATGAGTGAGTGAATAATATGCTCACGACAGAATTAATTCATTTTATTGGATAGTGATTTTCAACAGGGGATGGAAAGGGAAATTTTAAAATCACTCAGCCCCCTTCCCCCCCCCCGCCCTTTAAATCATATGTTCCCTCCTATTCCTTCTGAAATGTCTTCCATGTATCATCCCATTTGAGGTACCTGATAATTGTAGTAACAAATCAGTGTTATTAATGGGACTGTCAGCGCTCATTGTCAAAATCAAGCATAACCATAGTAGCAATGGGAAGAATTTGGAGAGACTCTGCCTTTCAGAAATGAGCATTGCAGATTGAAATGAATTGTATTTGCAAAGAGGTGACTCACTGAAGAACAGCAGTTGGCGGAGAAAGGGAAGAAATGGCTTGAGTAAAGGCCGATATAGGCTGGGAAGTTGGTCTGACTTAGGAAGCATATTTCCGTGTGTGTGCAGGTAGTGGGAGACTGGCCTAGGAGTCATATGGGTATGGCAGTGACTGCTGGGCTGTGAATGGTGTTTATTATGGCAAGAAATAGGTCATGATGAGGGATTTTTGTGGAGCGGAGTCGTGGTGTTAGTGTTGTATTTCAGGAAGTATCTGTATCCACAGCATGTGTGATAGATCAAAGAGGGAGAGAACGCAGGCAGAAATAGCTGTTTAGTTCAGCTTACCAAATATTTATTATGTGCCCAATATATGTTGGCCACTGGGAGAAAATATAAGGCATAATTCCTTCCCTGAGGGGACTTGTCGCCTAATGAGGGAGCGAGGAAAATGAACAGGCAATTTAAGCATGCAAAGCAGTACAGGTAGGAAGTAATGAAAGCTTGATGAGGGTAGTTGAAAAGCAAAGTTAGATACCGATTCAAGGGGAACTTGTTTGAGGTGGATTTTCTCTGAGGTGCTGAACAGCTTCAAAACATTTTTAACCAGTTTTAAAATAGCTGTAGAAGCCAAGAGAGAAGGCTCCCTCATGCACAACCCAGATGTCAGTGATGGCGGAATGATGGTACCTAACGAAGGGCTTATGTAAGGAAGGAGCTGTTCTGTGAGAACAATTCTTTGGATCCAGACTTACTAAGCTTGAGATACTAAAGGGCAATGGACAAGATTACTTGATAATTACACAGTGCTCCAGTGCTCCTTATGTTACACAAGTCAGAATAACACTTTAAACTAGCTTCTGAGTAAGGGACATTTAAACTCTCAGTCTTTAACTTAAAAGGTTATTAGCTTATTTAACAGGTTAGCTTCAGGCGTGACAGTATTCAGCTGCACTAGGAAGTATCTTTGTGTTTCCTTGAGCTGCGTTGGCTTCTTCTTAGGCAGGCTCTGTTTTCAGGGAGTCCTCTAGTAGCCCTAGAACTTCATCCCATTCTCAAATGAAGATTTCCTTTTCCAGTGGTTTACTGGGGTTGCATTGACTCTGATTGGCCTGGTTGGCTGCTGAATCAGTTTTCTGGGGCCCAGGAGTGAGGATGGGGAGATAGAGTGTACTAATTTGCCAAATCATTTAATGACCTCTCATCTGGAGGATAAGGGCACCTTTGCCCTATTCATGTGGACTGAGAGTGGATGTGGGCTATTCTGAACAAAAGTGGGAGATTTGACTAGAAGAAGAGATCCAAGAAAACAGCAGACATCCATTATACAAGGCTATGGAAATTACAGACACTTTAAGTCAACATTTCCTCTTTTGATCTTCACAGCAGTTTGTGAGATGCATTATTATTATCCATCAACCCTAAGCAAGGAAGCTGATCTTTAGAGAGGCTCACTGGCCAAAGGTAACACGTGGTGTTAGGAGAGGAAGCAGGATTTCATTATTCCTTATTCCACTCAGGTGTGGATATCACCTGGGCCTGTAGAAATGGGGGCTCATGAGCATCACCCAGGTTTCAGATATACGTGGGGAAGGCATCGCTTGAGTTGTAGGTGTTGGAGATAACAACAGAGGTGGAAAGTGGTGAGAGAAAGAAGGTCAGGAAACAGAACAGAAGAGAGAAATGTGAAGCGATGCTTGCCAAGGAGAGTTAGAAGAGGTAGTCAAAAAAAGACAGACGAATGAGAAAACTCATGTTAACGACTAAAAGTAAGACTTCATACATGTTTACTATCTTGTTCTGAAGGTGCCATTAAAAATTAAAAGAATTTTAAATGAAATGCTCATGACCATGATGCATAATATAGAAGGCTGGAAACATGATGAGAGTGCTATGTTTGCATTGATGGCTACCATCAGTTGTTCAGTGTTGATGTTAATAATAACAGCACCCAACATGTATTGCATATATTATATTACATACACACATAACTTTACATAACATACCAATGGATGTTTCACTTACTTACTCATTGTAGTCTGATAAGGCAAATATGGTTATTATCTTTATTTTATAGATAAGAAAATGGAGATATAGTGACGTGAAGTTACCCTGTTTATCATCTCATAGCCTGCACTTCATTTAGCCCACGTGGCTCCAGAATCAATTTTCTTAGCCTCCTCATTTCATGGTTCTTCCTAGGTCTAGATAGGTGTGCTTGGCTAGCACTGAGGCAGGTCAGTTAATAAGGGACATTCTCCTCTCTCTTGCAGAACACATTTCAAAACATCATTACAATTTTTTCCTTTGCCTTTTTTAATTTAAAGTTTTGCCTTTACTGGGGATGCCGGGATAGCTCAGCAGATGAGCTCTTGCCTTGCAGTCGTGAGGTCTTGGGTTTGATTCCGGGCCCCGGCCCATGCAAACCCATATGCTGAACTGTGGTACAACTGGTAACCCCTGGGATGGCAGCAAAGGTTTTCACCTCCCATTTGGGAGGACCCCTATTCCATTCCCTCTCTGCATGGCCCCACATCCACCTGTGTGGAATGAAACTATGTCACAACTCATGATGTACAACTGTGGAGACTGCTCTGGGTCTGCCTCCCTTCTCTCTTTCCCCCTTTCTCTCAAAACAAACAAACAAAAAATCATTTTTAAAAAAGATTTTGCCTGTACTTACCTTCAGTAGAACAATTGAAAGCACTTTGGAAGAGTGTGTCCTTTGATGTTTGAAGAGTCTAAGCATCATTACTGCTCAGCGGACTCATGGTCATTAAGTGGGTGCTTGTGACTGAAAAGGTCAGTGACAGAAAAAGCAGCAGTGAGAGAAGAAACACATACAAGGACAGTTGGGATGGCAGTGTCACATCATTCATCAGTCTTACAATAGTGTTGGCCTTTGTCAACATTTCCTAAGGGAAAAATCCTAAGGGAGCAAAATCAAAGAGCCACAAGTGCACAAATGGGGAAACAGGTTAAGACCTTGAAGACCTGAGAGACTGGCTCTCTTTTTGCTTCAAAAGACATACATGTGTTCTGTGGAGAATTCTGCTCAGAATGGTTTCTTCATGTGTGCTATTCTGACTTTCTACACCTTTCCCGGAGGGGACAATTTCCTAAGTCCTTAGTGCCTTTCTGAATGGCACTGGCAATTCAACAGAAGTAACCTCAGAAATGGTATGAGCATTAAAGTTTGTTTTGAATTTGTTTTTCATTAGCTGAGAAATGGCAGGAAAGCCTTACTATTTCCATTGCGGGCTTGTGTGAAAAAATGCAAATGCGTGGGAATCTATTATGCTTAGTGTTGAATGACTGACTGCCTTTACTTCTCATTTTGCTGGCAGATTATTCAGATTCTATTAAACCCCCTTTGGTGCATATCTTTTTAAAAATGATGTGAGGGATGCGTAATGCATCCCTTATCACTGACTTGCATGTGTGACATGACTTAGATACTAAAGCCCAGTACAATTTAGTTTTATTTCGTGTTCTTTTGCCATAACGTTCATTGGTTAAATAAAAACCTGCCTAAGCGGATAACACCTGTCAAAGAATTTTATCATACTAAAGTCTCCCTTCATATGGTATGTTTTACACATGGATGGGGTGTTTGCTCACTCTTCTAGTTTTTTTTTTTTTTTTTTTAATTTGCCTTTGAAATTTTTTTCTACAGTGTAAATTTAAGGCTGTGCCTCATCAAAGTTTTTTCTCACAATGAAATTATGAGACTTTTTTTTTTTTTAGTTAGATGTGCATCTTGTTGGCTGTTTCACATTACTGGCTACATTGCTATGAATTCAAGAAATTCTGACAGATTCGAACAGATTTTTAAAATTAAGGGTTTTATGTTTTCTCAAAAACTTTTTACAGAGTTGGGTATGGTGATGACCTAATAACGTATAGAAAACCTGGCTTGGGGAATGTGGTTCTCTATCCTGTATGTATCTGCCACTGTAGGGGCAAAATATTGGCCTAAACACAATTTGCTTACTGTCATTCCTCACTGCATTAGCAAAGCCTTATCCCAGAATGCTTTGTACTGCCCTGACTTGGGTAGTATGAGCGTTTCTGCATTAACATTAGAGAGGTTTACACCAGCATCTAAGTTAGTGTTCAGTGGAGTCCAGTTGGGATTTTATTCTGAAATGCTTGAAATCAGCTCTCTCTGATGACACTATTTGGCAGTTTTTCATGTTTCTTTTAAATTTTAATTATAACCCATCGAGTCTTAAGCAATTACTTCTGGGTTAGACTCTTGATGAATGTCATAGCAGGGTGTTTTAATTTAATGGATCCAGAATAACATCTGTTTCTAATATTTTAAAAGCCAATTTATATGGAAATTCATTTAATACACAGTCAATATACGGAGACTTGTAAAAATCAAAATCAAAATGGAAAATCAAATCACTGTGATATAGTAGGTCTTCTGTGAACAAAGGATTTCACTTATGACTGAGTTCAGCTGCCACCAGCTAACACCAAAAATATTGCAGTTTAAACAAGACAGTAATTTATGTCTCATGCTCCTGCACTAGGGAGGTAGTTAGCCCAGGGCTGATAGGGTCTATGGTGACAGGAACTCAGTTTCCTTCGGTCTTCTTATTTGTACCATGCCAGGCATGATTTTTATTCCTAAGGACACTTCATGGGCCGGGATGTCTGCTAGAACTTCAGCTATTACATCTGTGCTCTAACAGGAAGGAGGAAAGGGTAGAGGGGAAGATTGCTAAGGTTTTCCCTTTTAAAGACACTTTCTGGAAGTAGTGCATAGAACTCTATTTATGTCCCACTGGCCAGAAATTAGTCATGTGACCATATCTAGTAATAAGAAAAGATAGGAAATTAATCCCCCCCCACCCCCGTGTGACCAAACAGAAGGGTTATCGGTATGGGAAAAGGAGAGAGAGAGATATGAGAACAAACTATCCCTGCCACATCATTTATTTTATTATTTAAAACAAAATTATATTTTACTGTTTTTGAGAGGTGTGTGTTTGTGTGAGAGAGAGAGAGTGAGAGACAAGACAGAGAGAAGGAGGGGAGGGCCCAGAGCACTCTCCATAGTTGCACATCATTAGATGTGACATAATTTCATTCCACACAAGTGGATGTGGGACCATTAGGGTAGGGACCAAACCAGGGGCCTACCACATGGGAGGTGAGAGAACTTTTACCACCAAGCCATCCCAGTGGTTACCAGTTGCACCACAGTTCAGCACATGGGTCTGCATGAGCCAGGGCTGAGAATTCAACCCTGGACCTCGTAATTGTGAGGCTAGTGCTCATCTGCTAAGCTATCCTGGATTTCCCTGATGATTTTTTAAGACATGATTTTCACAGACCTGCCTTTTTATTGAGCATCTGGAAATGTCAGTTCTTATAAGTAAGTGTCAGCACTGGAATGGTGTTTGGCACAGAGTTGATAATTATCAACTACTGATCAGTCTATTTTAATTTTAACCCCCAAATGCACCCAATTTATGAAGTTGTGGGTCAAGCATACACCAATAAGGGACTTCTGATAAATTGCACCGTCTTTGTATAATAGAATAATGACAACAGCAGCTAACAAGGCTGAGCTGTCATTTGTACTAGACCTCCAGAACACTCATATATTTGCAAAGCAGTGTTCTCTGCTTTTCTGCATAGAAGATAAATGAACAATTACAAGTATTTGTTAAATGATTTCAAGGTAAAATTATCACAGAAACAGAAGCTCAGAGGTTAACTGGGAAGCTGTGTGGAGAAACAGTTGAAAACCAGCATTAACCAGCCATCTGATCCCAACTGGAGTACTAATTCCACAGCTTCAGTTGGCTGTGTTGCCTTGGATAAGTTTCTTTTTGTTTTATATTTTTTTTTTTTTGACAGAGAGACAGAGAGACAGAGAGAGAACTGAACTGGGGGCACTCCCTAGTTCAGTACATGGGTCCGCACTGGCCGGGGCCGGGATTCGATCCTCGGTCCCTGGCGCTGCAAAGTGAGCCCTTAACCCACTGAGCCATCCTGGCTTCCCCTGGATAAGTTTCTTAATCTGGTTGAATCTCTGTTGCATGTTCTTGCTTTTGAAGACACTTAGCATATGACAGAGCTGGGACTCAAGAATGTTTCTCCTCAGTTCAGGGCTTTTGCAGCCTGATTTTGGATAACATTTATATGGAAGTTCCTTTAGTCATGCCTTTCTCCCAGAGAAAGGCAGTGCTAGTGGAGGGGCTAGAGCAAAGGTGTCCAACCCTTATTTTTGGCTTCTCTGGGCCACATTGGAAGAAGAAGAATTGTCTTAGGCCTCACATAAAATGCACTAACACTAATGATAGCTGATGAGATAGGAAAAAATAAAAAAAGATTTCAAGGAAATCTCAATGTTTTAAGAAAGTTTACAAATTTGTGTTAGATCACATGCAATGCTGCCTTAGGGCTGCATGTAGCCATGGGTTGTGGGTTGGACACGTTGGGCTATAGGGACAGGTTATGACAACAGCCACCCACATGTATTCTTCAGCTGTACAAATGTCCACACCCCTTAAAAAGGCCAGACATCAGACTAAGCAAGAGGTTTCTAGTTCTGAGGTAGGTACCTTAAATGTCTCCTTCCTACTTCCTGTGACTCTTGTTCCTCTTTTGTGTTCTCTGAGTACAAAGTTGGGTACACTAGGAACACAAAGTCAAGACGCCACCTGTTTCCTGGAAGGTGTAATGTCACAGAGAAGGAATCCTCCAAACGGAGTCATTTATGTGCCGTGTTCAACATCTGTACCTTATCCGCGTATGTCAGGACCAGTTCTGTTGATTCCTTAATGTTTGTCTTTACATTGACCTTTTCATTTCTAACAGCTTCATTCTGAGCAGACGTTCATGACATCCAACTTTGATGTGATCATTAAATTTTGTTTCACATACACTGTAAAACAAATATCACCATTAAAAGTTTTGTAAGGATTATTGGTGTGTTTTTCACATACTCCCAGTGCTATGCGGGTCACATTTTGAGAAGCCTATTATAGGAAAAGGGCCTGGGACATAAAAATCTACCCTGCTGTTTCTAACGTGTGTGACTTCGGGACTGTTATTATTATTATTTTTTTAAAGATTTATTTTATTGTTTGAAAGAAACAGAGAGAGAGAGAGAGAGAGAGAGAGAGAGAGAGAGAGAGAGAAAGAAATGGGGAGGGCCCAGAGCAGTCTCTATAGTTACACATCATTAGTTGTGACATGGTTTCATTCGACACAGGTGGATGCAGGGCCATGGGAGGTGGGAACTGAACTGGGGGCCTCCCACATGGGAGGTGAGAACCTTTGCCACCGAGCCATCCCAGTAGTTACCAGTTGCACCACAGTTCAGCATATGGGGTTGCACAGGCCGGGGCCAGGAATCAAACCCCACACCTCGCTGTAATGAGCCAAGCGCTCAACTTCTGAGCTATCCAGGACTCCCGGGGACTGTTATTAATTATATGTTCTCAATGGTAATTTCCTCACATGAGAGAGATGTAAATATTAACAATAATATCTACTGTATCATTTATTAAATTAGAAGACATAGCCAAGGAGACCAGCAGGGTGTTTGGCAGACAGCAAGTGCTCAGTAACTTCTAGGTCATTCCTCCATGAAGTCTGGAAATGTAGAGCTCTTGACTCTCCAAGGCAGGAGACAAGGAGGTGCCATCATTATAGCACTTGGTATAGATGACATGAAGTCCCATGCGGGCTCAGAAAGGGGAAAGGCTGAAGTTTACTGGAATGTAGGAGGAAGGGGAAAACTGGAGAGGTGGAGAGCCATTCTTTGTCATCTCTTCAACTGTCTGGGTCCTTGCTACTCAGTGTGTGGTCCAAGGACCAGCAGTGTCATCATCACTTGGGGCCTTGTTAGAAATGTGGGATCTTGGTCTCTTCCCTGGACCTACTGAATCCGAACCTGCCTGTTGACAAGATTTCCAGGTGACGTATACGTATGGAAAACGTTGCTCTAGGCCCAGACATTCTGTTCTTACCTGGAGTGTAGCCTCAGCATCAGGATCACCTGGGGCAGGGCTTCTTAAAAATGCATTTTCTCCAGCCTTTTGTCGACCTGAGGTCTGGAACCTGCATTTTTAGTGAGGATGTCACATGGTTTTTAAGGCAGTTGTTTAGCAACATCTCATTCGGGCTTAAAGCACTGGTAGAAACGCTGCGTTTATTCTTCAAACATATTTGCATTCAAACAAGGAAGAAAACTTTGGAGAAAACTAAGTACCCCCCTCAGTGTGGTTTTAGTGAGCATTAAGAGGAGGAGCTGAATTTATGTAAGTTTCTGTAAAGCTCATGTACATGACTCGTATACATGGAATCCCAGCATAAAGCCACGTGATGATAAAGCTTGGGGGACAGCCATGTCTTAGTGATGTCACATATTTTCTGCTTTTTTCTTTATGTATTTCACATTTGATTTTTCTTAAACATTTTGTTTTTTAGCCGTGCTATCAAGACTAATCAGGATCTCCTCCCAGAAACTCCATGGACGCACATTTTCTACAATGATTTTTGGGGCACTCTTCTAACCCACAGCGGTAGCCACAAGTCCTACCGGCCGCTCTGCACACTTTCCTTTCGCCTGAACCATGCCATCGGAGGGCTGAATCCCTGGAGTTACCATCTTGTCAATGTCCTACTGCATGCGACAGTCACTGGTCTCTTCACAAGCTTCTCCAAGATCCTCCTCGGGGACGGATACTGGACCTTCATGGCGGGCTTGATGTTCGCCTCTCACCCCATTCACACAGAAGCTGTGGCAGGCATCGTGGGACGGGCAGATGTAGGGGCCAGTCTTTTCTTCCTCCTCTCTTTGCTCTGCTACATTAAACACTGTTCTACAAGAGGCTACTCCGCCAGGACTTGGGGCTGGTTCCTGGGGACAGGACTGTGCGCAGGATGCAGCATGTTGTGGAAGGAACAAGGAGTGACTGTTCTGGCTGTCTCGGCAGTTTATGATGTCTTTGTCTTTCACAGGCTGAAAATGAAACAGATCTTACCTACCATTTACAAAGTAAGTGATTGTTGGCACTTGAGCATTGGGTTACTGAGTAATCTCCTTGCTTGGTCCTTTTTCACCATTTAAAAGGCAAATTTGTTTCTCTTCAAAGAGAATTTAATATAAGTTACGTTTTGATCTTTGGTAAGTGGAAGTGTTCTTTCTGACCTTTCCCCACTAACCTGGGTTTCAGTCACTGATTGTTTTATTTCTTGGGTTTCTTGACTTATTTTCATGATTTCAAAGGAGGTAGAAGGACAATTTTGCTTTGTGAAGATTATGAATCTTTATAACTTATTTTAATTCGTTTTTTATTTGTGCCTCCATTATCTGTAATCCTATACATTATCCTTTGCATAATGTGTATTTGCAAAAATATTATAGCTGGTAATAGATTAGATGCTAGACTAGAGAGGGGACATCCGTTGCATTTCTTAATATTACTTTCTGAGTTTACTTTGGAAAACAAGCTCTCTCTGCAGTGATTTAGGAACTCAGATTCTTAAGCAATGAATCATATTCACCTTTTCTTTGTTGTAGTGTATGAGAATAGAAGAGTCAAAACAGAGAGTAGTTATTATAAGTTTTGCCCTGAGGCCAATTTAGAACGTTGCTTCAGGGCTTAATATTTGTTCTTCTGTATTCCTTTAGTAGTTTCAAGTGCAATGTTGTGTGAAGGTCACAGGACCTCTTTGGATCCCATACACTTAAAGAGAACAGAGCAGGTTTCTGCTGGAGCAAGCTTGTCTGACCTATGGCCCGTGGAGGCATTGAATGTGGCCCAACACAACATTGTAAACTTTCTTAAATCATTATGAGACTTTTTTCTTAAACTCATCAGTGGTTGTTAGTGTTAGTGCATTTTATGTGTGACCCAAAACAATTCTTCTTTGTCTAGAGTGGCCAAGGGAAGCCAAAAGATTGGACACTCCTGTGCCAGAGTGTTAATGGGAGGCATGTTGAGAAACTACCTGCCTTCTCATCCTCCCATCCTTCCTCACAATAACCCCCCTTGATTTTATCTTAAGTACAAAGACTGAACTTCAAGGTTTGCAAACCTCAGCCATGTTTAAGGCTAATTCCCTCTTCCTATTAGATATTTAGATACGAAATGATAATTTTGGATACTTGACCTGAGAAAGCTGTCAAGTTTTCTAGTTTTGACTAATTTCCCCCCCTCAATCCCAATTTTAATTGGGAAGAAATTAAAATAAAGAAAAAAATGGAAGGAAATAGGAAGAGAAACCTTTATTTTTTGAAAATTACTTTTTTTTTTTTCTTAGAGCAGAGTAATTACTGCTATGCTTCTTCTCTTCAGGGAAGTATAACCTTTGCAGTTAGAATTCAAGTATCAAGTGTTTAATGAAGTTCTTTTGTGATTTCAATTAAACGTTGAAACTTTAAATGAAAACTGTGGTTAGAGTTTGATGCTTGAAAACAGTGTATGGTTATAAAATGAAGTTTTTAATTTCAATCAATTTTAATTATTCTTTTGAGGAGACTAGGGAGAATACACTCTTTTAAAACCGTGCCATTAACAATAGCAAGCTTTTTTGTTTTACTCGATATACAAATAGAGTAAGTTTAAATCATGGTCCTTATTCTATGGGGGTTGAGACTATAAAAAAAACAAAACAAAACAGAACAAAACAGGCTCAAAATGGAGTCACCTGTGTTAAACCCACATCAGCAAATCAAGACTTATTTGCAGTTTTAGCCTCTCTTAGGAATGTGACCTTGATCCATTCCATGTGGAATTACTTGGTTAACACTAGAAAGGTAGTCTACCACATGGACCCTTTCTGTTTCCCACAGGAAGATGCGATAATTCTACTCCTTTCTTATCCCTCCCCCTTTCTGCTTACAGGAGGATGGGTTGATAAATTTGGCCTCCACTTAAATAGAAAATGAATAGGAAAAGATATTTTAATGAAATAAAAAGAAATATGCCTACTTCATTTATTTTCAAAGCTGCATAATTATTTTTTCTACAAAATCACCACATCCTTCTCTACACTGCTGTGATTTTGATGAAGCTGAACAGTTGCAGTCATAGGCCTTCCACTTCGTCGTTTGTCACTCCAATCTGTTTGCCCCACTTTTCCATATTTGAACTGCCTTACCCAGCATCTTTCTGTCCTCCCATCAGCACACTGAGCACCACAGAAAGTTTGCATTTGTCCTTTTCAATCGGAGAAACTTTTTCTCTATTCAGAATTCAATAACAATACGCTGTTTGAATCGAGAGTCGAAGCACTCTTCCACTTTGATGTACAGTGGGTGAAAAATGCAAGGATCTGTGTGTGCAAGGTCAAGAATGATGGAGGGGATACCATGTGACTACACAGAACCAGTTATATCTGAATACGTAACAAAAATATTAACAGTGGAGGCAACATTTATCAGCCCGCCCTGGTACAAGCCTTTCATTTTGTACTGCCTTCAAGGCTGCTTTTTACTAGATGGGAAGCTGCCTGATCCATGAATCAATCATTTGGAAAAGCCAATTCAATCTTCCAATTTACTTGGTTCAATTTTGTTTTTTAAAAAGACCTGCTTGAAGATGCAGACTGGGTGTATCAAGACCTTTCTTGCATGGAGAACCTGTGAAACATTGTGTTATCTCATGCACAATTTTCATTTTACTATCTTCCAAAATAGAGAATTATTTTGGTGTTTCAATTTAGGACATGTTTTAAGGACCTTTAGAAATTCTCCTCTGAGAAATTTCCAGTTCTGTAAGTGTATTTTCAACGACAGAGTTGCTAATAACACTCTACTATAAATGTGTTCCATACAATATTTGGAACATACTTATAATAGAAAATTATTCTTTGTTGATCTGAAACTAAAATTTAAGTGGGCTTCCAGTCTTTTATCTGGCAACTTTACTCATATAACTGCTGCTTAAGAAAATGAGAAATATCACTAGCAAAGGAACTCCTAAGAGCAGAGTGTGAAGTCCCTCATGTTATGGGAAAAACATTTAATTCTTTGGAGGTTCAGTGTCCTGAGCAATTTTCAAAATGGAAACTTTCCCAAACTTTCTGGCAACCACAGCATGCAAGCATTGGGGCAGCAAAATGCTTCATCTGATAGTTGCTGTTTCAACTTAGCCTTTTTTTTTTTTTTTCATTCTCAGGTTTTAGGCCAGTGAGCTTAAAGAGGACATTGGCATAACAGATTTTATAAATTTGTGAGAAACCATCGTTGCTCATCTCTGCCAATCCTCTGATTTCCATCTGAGGTGTAGAGAACCATAGACGTGAAAGTCACTCAGAAAATGCTAGAATCACTAGGACTACAACTTGCAGTTCTGTCTGATCATCTTTTATCCCGTGATAAAGGTGTGAAGATGAATGAATACATGTAAAATCACATAATTAAATAATAGAAAATGAAGTAATGTGGAATCAAATAGTATTAACCCATACTGGCTGAATCACCTTGGGCTAGCTCAACATAAATGGAGACAGTTAATGTCCTGTTCTAGAGTTGTAAGAATTATATGAAATTGTGGGGTATTGGGAGATTGTAATTTTTTTATAGGATTTATTATTTGAGAGAAGGTAAGAGAGAGAGAGAGAGAGAGAGAGAGAGAGAGAGAGAGAGAGAGAGAGAGAGAGAGAGAGAGAGAGAGAGAGAGGAGGGAGGAGGACCCAGAGCAGTTTTCATAGTTGTACATCATTAGTTGTGACATGGTTTCGTTCCACACAAGTAGATGTGGGGTTGTGTGGGGTGGGAACTGAACTTGGAACTCTTGCATGGCAGATGAGAACCTTCGTTGTCAAACCAGTTGTGTTGCAGTTCAGCATATGGGGTTTGCATGGACTGGAGCCAGAATTTGATTTAGGGACCTTGCGATTGCAAAGCATGTGTTCAACTGCATCCCAAGAGTGTAATTCTTTACCTTAAGAATGAGAAGGCCAAAAGAGAAACTTCTAGTTGTCTTGAACACACGGTGGTTTGAAAGCATGTGACTTAGGAATCGACTAAAGCGAAAACATGAATCCTTAAGCACAAACTTTCATTTAAAATCTCAGGACTGTGGGGCTTGTAAACACTGGTATAGATTACATATGGAAGTTATAGAAAATTCCATAGTCTGTCTTTAAAATATATATATTTTTATGCCTGGGGTGAGTTGGAAGGGACTCTGAAGGAAGTGGATTAAAAGACTTTAGAAAGTTCTTTTAAACCTTAAAAGAATAATCATCTTAAATATCTTACCAATTAACTCTGCATCATAGTTATCATGGTTTGCCAGATGAAATAAACTTTCTGGCCCCACTAAAACATAATACGCATACATATAAACAGAAAACTCTAGTGCGCAAATGTTTAACTATTACGCAAGTTAGAGAATCAGTCATATACTCTAAATCTAAAAATGGAGGTCCCTTAAAGCTGGAGTTTATTAGGACTGGAGGGGCAAAGCTTTTTATTCTTTAGTTTTGTCAGTCATAGTTTTCTCATAGTAACCACATTCAGATTCTTTCTTCACAGTGTTGGTGGTTTCGGTTCTATATATCTTACTAGATCCCAACTCATATGTATACCAGGGTCAGGCAGAGGCACTGTGGTGATTAGAGATTCTGCCCCATCATCCGGACTGTACTTCATCCCTTTATTGCAATAAGAAAATTCAGGTTTGGTAGACTTTACGGTTTTTCTACAGACATCTGGATTTTTCTATGACTTCTGCTGTTATTTAATATTGGTTATTAATTTAAAAACAACTTAATCCTGTTTGGGCCAGACAAAATCCTTGGGAAGGCTGAATTTGGCCAGAATTTTTGGCTGCCATTTTTATTTTTTTACTTCGAAGAATCAAGCAAATGGCTTGTATGTCCATATTTTGGATAAGGTTTTTGTACTTCTGCATAGCAAATATGAAAGTTCTGTTTTTCTTTGATGAGGTGTGTTATTAATATTAAGTAGCTGGCATACTGTAGATATTTTATTTAGTATTTGGTAAAAGCTTACAGTGTTTATATCTGCCAGGTACAGTTCTGAATATGCTTAAGACATTAACATTAACTGTAAACGCTTATCGAGGGAGTCATATGACTTTTGAAACAATATGGTTGACTGTGACTTGAAATACGTTTGTCAATAGTTAGGAAGATTTGTAAAAAAGACACCAAATATAAAATTTTCAGAAATGTGCATTAACAGAATTAGTATTCATGACTTTATAGACAAAATTTAAGATATTCCTAGTTCTTAGTTTTGGGATCTTTTGTACATTATCCGTGGCATCTAGCACACTTTCTGGCACATAGTAGGTACTAGTAAATTATAGAATTCACACTTGTCTCAGCTTTACCTTTTAAAAGTGTGTGCTTGGAATGTTAAAGTGAAACCCTCTCCTCTGCCCTTTCTATGATGAGGATTTCATTTCTGGTTAGTGAGGTCTGGCAGGTGGGATTGGAAGAAATGCATGTCAGAAAAATGTTGAAAAATAAGTTTTCCTGACTGAGTCCCACAAAGTGATTATTTTAGTCTTCTTTCGATGACTTTCACTTACTTAATTTTATGTGGTCAGAAAGTAAGGGTGAGGGGAGGGATCCTTGAAATAAACTAGCTTTGCAAATAAATGCTAGACTTTTATCTGCCCACAAAATGTTTTACAAGTCTCTCGTGACCCCAGGAGGTATATAGGTAATAAAATCAGTAAAAGCAACATTTTTCTTACTTACCCAACATCAGTCATGGCTTGCATAGTGGCCATTTTCTGTGCTTATTTAACATCTGTTAACTGTTTTAATGTGGAAATATCTTTTCCCCTTTTATTGGCCTCATAATCACTTATTCAGTTACAGGTGGAAAATAAAAAAAGTAAACTAAAAACATAAAAACCCTGAAAGTTAGTATAGCAATTCTAATAATAGCCTAAGATAATTTTGAAAAACAAAGCCCTTTTAGTTTGATCTTTTAACTGTTTCTTTTTTATTTTAGTGCTAAGCAGGATGAGAATGCTTCAGGTTGCCTACGGTGAATAAAGTTTATCTTGTGTATTTAGTAAGCATGGTTCTTACGTTAGGATATACTTGATCAGACCCAAACTAACCAGCAACCCCCCATATTTCCAAACAGTTTACAAAGTTTAGCTTGAGAATCCTTGCTGAGGGTGGGAGTTAACATTCTGTTGAAGGTTCACTGTTTGAACACTGATGGGGCTAAACATGGTGTTTCTGTATAGTTAACTATGTTGTGTGATTCTCCGTGTATAGACGTATGAACATCAAGGCACATAACTTGCAGGTACATATATATTGAATCCACATGTACCTTTTTATTAGATTACCTGCTGAGAATGGCATTGGGAGAATCTTTTATCATTTAAGACTTTGTCCCTTTTCTAGAGTAGTGATGGTTTTACTTAAGATGTGACATATCAATTGAACTGAATGAAATATGATATATTTGCTGTTTCTGATTTTCTCCAGTGGGCATCTATGCCACTTCACTTTGAGTCCTGTTCCCTTTTGCTTATGACTTTCTTTCCTTTCATTTGCCTTAGACATGACTTTGGGAGAATCCAGATATAGCAAGATACTCCAATTCTGATCACATTATTTCCTAGCATTACAGCAACTGGGGCTATTTGTCATGCATTTACAAATGATTTTGGATTTCCTCCCAGTAAATTTGTTATAGCATTTAATATTCATTACCTGTAGTCTGTTAAAGCTTTGAACAGCTGCCAACACTGCTAACCAGATAATAACACAAATAAACTCGAGGTTTAGAAATATTTTACAATTGAAAAAGTCCAAGATTAATAAGGTATTTTATTCCTGCAGGTCGGCTTCTTTGCTCAGCTGACTTAAGATGATTTTGTATTCAAGTTGAGTAAGTTTGGGTAGCCGTGCAAGCTTCTGTAATGCTTTCATTTAGAGTGTTAGTACTTGGAACAGCGATCTATTCACAAATTATTTTTAAAAACCACATCTTTGTACGAGGCATTATGTTAGGTGATGTGAGGCTGCAAAATGAATGGACAAAATTCTACCACCCTTGAGGACATTTTAGTGTAGTGAGAAGTTGAGAGTAGTGCATGTAAATAGGTAACTGAAATTCAATCTGGAGGGTGGTGAGGACTGGGAGGGCCTGGGAGGCCGAGGGGGCAGTTGAAGAAAGAGGGAGGTTACTTTCAGCTGAAAGGATCAGGAAGCAAGTTCTGGAGCAGCGACATCTGAGCCGGACCACTATCCAGCCGGTTAGTTTGGATATAGACATTTATACTTGGAGAGGGGAGGAAAAGGGAAGGAAGGGTAAAGCCATGAGCATAGCACAGAGGGAAACTCAAGGAAATTACTGGGGACAACTGAGCTGTCATTTTGGCATATATAGAGCACGTGAATTTGTAGAGGGAAATACCAGGAAAGATGAAGACAGCTAGTGTGTCTAATGATACACAGTAGAGGCCTTTTAAGATACGATGTGGTCCAACAGTGTTGCGGTTTTCAATGGGCTTGCATGTCACCTGGTCCGTGGAGAATCCTGGGGATGTGCAGGCCAGTTCCATCTTGCCACTTGGGGGACTATTCTGAGTCCTTCTCCTAACCCTGAGGAAGGTTTCCTTTGGGGATGAGATGAAGATTCAAACTCTGAAGGGGAGGTTATGTATCATTCAATGAGGGTTCCTCCTATCCGTGTTTATCTTGTTCTTTAGCATGAAAAAAAAAAAAAAGCATTTGTTTTTGGAAGACTAATATGATTGTACTTCTTACTCTATACTAGCCAAGCTTGCATATTATTTTACTCTCCTAATGAGAAAAACAGGGTGTCCGTAAGGGCTTTCTCCTGGGTCTGTTCTTTGGCATTTCTGAACAGTGTTCCAGTCTTACCATGAATGGCCACAAGTACAAAATCCCTCTTTGTTTTGTACTCTTTCATACAGAAAGGCAAGAATTAAAAAAAAAAAAAGTCCTTTTTACAGTACAGAGTACAATTATCAATACTGAATTTTAACCGGTTAACTCAGTTCACTGTCCGTGAAAGTGACATGTAAATTGGACCTTGTAATGAATAAGTAATGAGTCTTATTGAAATCATTTATGCTGTTCTCATAACAGTCTGGGAAGTGTATTACATCATTCGGCTCAATTTTCGATAACCTGCTGCCTCAGAGGAATCAAATTGACCGATGGGGATCTCATGATTATCAGGTTACGCATATTCAACGGGTACTGTCAGTTTCACAGAAAAACGAGGTGGTCTGCATGAATTTGAAATCCATTGTCATTGCCTGGAAGTCAAGAGTCCTGTCTGAAATGCCTAGGACAATGAAAATGCTAACTTAGCGTTGATTTCTCAAATGAAGTTTAAGCTATAGAAAGCCAGATTTGATGAGTTCACGAGAGATTCCTTAAAAGGCATGCACATGTTGGGAGGTAGGATGGATAATATTAAGTCTTAAATTCATTGATAATAGTTAAAATACAGATAAATTGGGATATGATGGTAAGGTTGCATGGTGTGTTGTTCTAGTTTTCTTTTAACCATCAGGTTTCACACCTATTAAACACAGTATTCCTTTCTTCTGAAAGGTTAATAAGAAATCAAAAGGAAGAACAGTCCTTCTAATGCCAAAGGCTGAAATGATTTGGTGCTTGGAAGGTCGCTGTGTCCTTGTTCTCTGGGCTTGTCTTTACAACTGTGCTGTGCCCAGATGGCTCCTGTATGCTCTGTTGGTCTGATTATAATTCTTGCATCAAATGAAATAGCATGAATTCAGAATTTAATATATGTTTCTCCAGTAATTATAGCCTTGATTAGTGAAGGCAGTGTTTCCATTACAAAGGACACTTCCTCCACATGTTTATTCATTTAATTTCAGGATGTCTAATAAAATGCAAAGATTCTAATACTTCTCTTTGGTGTGCTAGGGGATTCTGCAGTGCTTGCATTTTGGTATGTGGTTGTCATTTTGCTTATAATTAATGTAAGATTCATCAAAAACAGCAGGGACAACATGAAAACAATGAAGGTCACTTAAATACAAATGACTTCATTTTTAGAAAATGAAGAAATGGAAATATATCTAGAATTTCCACCAAAATATTGCTTCATATAGCTACATACCAAGTACATTAGTGTCCTTGATTATATGCAATGTCAACTGTATTTAAAAATATTTAAATTTAGTGTTATTCAAAAACTAGAAAAAAAATACTTAATATTTTTGTTTTGTGACTTTTGAGTTGTTATACCAGTTAGCACTACTAAACCAGCCTTTTGAACACATTGTCCTAATTTTTTTTTCTTTATTGTTTTTGACAGAGAGAAAGAGAGAGATACAGAGACAGCGAGAGAACTGAATTGGGGGAGCTCCCCAGTTCAGCATATGGGTCCGCACGGGTTGGGGCTGGGATTCGATCCTTGGTCCCCGGCGCTGCAAAGTGAGCACTTAACCCACTGAGCCTTCCCGGCTTCCCCTTAATTTTTAATGTATAGCTAGTGAGTCCCGTTCCCTTATAAAAGGGTGGTGTGTGTGTATGTGTGTTACATATTTTATTGGAACAGACTGAATAAATACAAGCTTATATAACATTCAAATTATACTAAGGTTATACATGACTGGGTTGAGTGTGTTTTCATAACTTGGACAACTCCAAATTACATAGAATTTTTATTTCTCCTAATGTGAAGATTCTAGCAAAAATTTGCCTGCTTATGTGTTCTGTTGAGTGTAATTTTGTCTTAAGATCTCATGACATAGTGTAATAAAAATATATCTAACACTGTAACAACAACCACTGTTTATTTTAAATAACCATTTGACATTTGACTCTTCCCACACGTAGATGTAAGTAGGGCTGTTGTGATAAGGCCAGAGACTGCAGCCTGCAGATTTAGGTTTAAATCGACATGTCATCATTTTCTATCTGTGTCACCTTACACAAATCACTAAATGTGTTGGAAAATCAGTATGTGATCCGTAAAACAGGAATATACTAATTGCCTCCTAGGGTTGTTGTTGGATAGGAATATAGTAAATGAACACTCTTTAGCCAAATTCCTTTCCTATAGTCGGGTATCATCATGGTTATCAGCATTCCACTGGGTTTCTACTGCACGTCAGGAGCAGTGAGCTTTTTGTTTGTTATTTTACTCACTTAACATGGCTGTGGCTTTCCTAATGGCATGCAGTATGAAGTGTCAACAAAAATAGGGTGTTTGCTATACTATTCACCAGTGCTGAGTGTTAAAGAAATGTTGAGGAAAAACCCCTGTTGAGGGATAATTCTTCCGGACAACATGACTTGATAAATCATCTTTTGTTTCTTGTCATCATCTCATAATTTTACAACCTGACTTTTTCCCCTGTTGGGCTCAGGATGGTGCTGTTGCTTGCATATCTACAAGTGGAAGGGAGGCAGGCTTTCTGGCCCTCACCCCTCCCCTGTTTGCTTTGTATTTCCTTTTAGCCAGGTTTATAGTAAGGAAGATTAGTTTAGTTGCTGCAATAGCTTGCAGCATTCAAATCTCTCTCTCTCTCTTTTTTTTTTTTTTGAGAAAGAAGGAGCACTTTTGTGACCTGAAGGTGAATGTTAATCTCTTTTCTCCTTCCATTCTTCCCCAGCCTGGCACGCAATATCCTCGCAGCCAGCCCGTTCCAGAATCTTTGTTATAACCAACCTTTCCAGAGAAACATTGAGGCTTTTTGTTGTGGTGTGATGGCGATTCAACCATTTAGTTTATTTCCCTACCTCCTAGGGAGAGAATGGAAGGCAAAATGTTTTGTTTTTAAAACAGGATCCGTTTTCTGTCTGCCAAAAATTTGATAAAATATTTTTCATACCTGAATCACATTCAGACCAAATTATTTTGACAGAAACTTAAATCTCAGGAACTTGAGCTCACAGAAATGAGTATCAGTAAAAATGGTTTTGATTTCAGAATATTTAATATTTTAAAATGTGATTTAGGGGATGGTGGGATAGCTCAATGGTTGAGCACTTGCCTCGCCATCAGGACATCCGAGCTTTGATGCCGGCCCGGCCCGTGCAAACCCATATGGAGAACTGCAGTGCAATTAGTGACTGCCAGGGTGGCTCTGTGATGAAGGTTCGTGCCTCCCATGTGGGAGGCCCGAGTTCGATTCCTGACCCTTGTGGCCCCATATTCACCTGTGTGGAATGAAACCATGTTACAACTAATGCACAACTACGGAGACTGCCCTGGGCTCTCCCCCTTCTCTCTCTGTCTTTCTCTTTCACCTTCTTTTAAACAGTAAAAAAATTATTTAGTTGACAAATGATACATGAGGTATGGGGGTGAGGGAGGGTGACTGTTTAAAGTTTAGGATTCATATGAGTTTCCTTGGTATATTCCAAACATGGATAATCTGCAGCCTCTCATGGAGAAAGTAGTTTAAATCACAGGTTGTAGCATGAAATGGGAAGCTATTGAATGAGAATCTTTTGGTCTGCTTACTTTTAGTTTATTTTTTTTTTCTTAAGATTTATTTTTATTGTTTTTGACAGAGAGGGAGAGATACAGAGACAGAGATAAAGAGAAGGGGGAGGGCCCAGAACAGTCTTCATAGTTGCACATCCTTGGTTTTTCCACATAGTTTCATTCCACAGGTGGGCATGGAGCTGCATAGGGCAGGAACTGGGCCAGGGTTTCACCCCAGTGAGAACCGAACTGGGGGAACACTCCAGTTCAGCATATGGGTCTGCACGGGCCGGGGCTAGGATTTGATTCTTGGTCCCCAGGGCTGCAAAGTGAGCGTTTAACCCACTGAGCCATCCCGGCTTCCCCTTAGTTTGTTTTTGATGCAGAGAACTCTACTATGATTTTGAGGAATGAACATTGAGACTCTGATACCCTCATGTGATATTGTCAAAGATTATAAATTTTTCATTGGAATACAAAATTTGATAGCTGGAAAAATATGTTAGAGACTATCTATCTACATGACCCATGTCTCTGTTCTCAGAAGTGGAGGCCCACAGAAATTAGACATTGGATTAGCTGAGAGGACAGGCAATGTTGTATACTAGTTCTCTTCCTGAAGGTCTAATGCTTCCCTTCCCTTAATTTATTAAAAAAAATTGTTGCTATGGAAATAATTTTTATCTGCCAGTTAAGACTGGAGATTAGTAATAGACCTCTATGTATACGTCCCCCAAATTCATCATTAGTTAACATGTTGCATACAGCGGGGTTTAAAACCTTCATACCCCTCTGTTCCGGCAGGTATTTAAATGAGACCATGTTGAAATGAACTCTTCTCTTTAAAATGCTATTGCTTCCATATTATTTATAACTTTTCAATGAAAATTTTTGTACTTACGTATATTTATCCATTGATAATATTTGCTCGTTATATATCAACCAAACCTCATTAATTAAATAAATCTTGCAAAAAATAAAAGGTCAAGTGTAAAAATGAGAATTCTCGTTACCCATCCTTAACACATGGCTCAGAAAAAACGAAGATTCTCGTGATCCGTACGCAATGTGTTAAGATTCTGCCCTACTTATTTCCAGATTCCCTACTGCTCTGGTAATAATTCCAGGGTACTATTCAAAAGTGAGTTGTTAGTGTTTGTTTGGTTTTTGTTTCCCTTCTTCCATTGGTGGCCTCCTTTTCTTATTTTCCCCTTCCCTCCTTTAAGTTGCTTCAATTAGGGACTTAGGAATTTGCATTTTATCATACTAGGGCTCCAGTTTGATTTAAGCTCACATGAAATGGAATATTCACTTTTGTTGCTACCAGACTCGCAATACAAAGAGGCGAAAACTACAGTGTGTCTTTCTTCCTAATTTGGTTAATTTTCTTTCCTGACTGTTTTAGTGTTTGAAATAGGTTACCCTAAAGAGAAGGATTATCTCTTTAATGGTGCTGAGCCAGAGATTGGCCTAAAAGTGGAGAGTTAACAAATAGAGAGTCAGTTCCTCTTCTCACCCTCTTCCAACTGTCTAAGGCACCATGGTACAAACTCAGGGGTAAGGAAAATTTTAAGCATTAGCAGTAGACACATTAGCTGGGTGTGTGGAGTCATTCATCCTGTTACTCGTAACTCCAGGAATGTGGTGGGGTTTCTGAAAATGCTACCACTAGTGTCTTAAAGAAGTTTAAAATTTCTTTTGTCTGAGACATGACTAGTTTCTCACTGTTGGGTGAATATTCAAATTCTGATATCAAAAGTGAGGATGACTCCAAAAATGAATGTATTTCACAGATAAAATAGCAAGAAAGAAGAAAATTTACAAGTGCCAATTGAAAAATGGGCCTGCTGAGTGAAAAAAGGACTGAATTTAAGTTGTCAAAGCAACTAGCCTAAAGTTTCTGGTTTTTGGACAGGATAATTTGTACTCTTTGAGTCTCATGCACTCTGCAATATAATCTTCTCCAGAGCTGTGCTGACTTCCTTTATTGTTCAAAGAGGAAGAAAAAGAACCCATTTGAATTCATTTGCCTTCATTTGCATATACACAGAGCTGGTGGTAATAGTGATAGCAATTACCGTTTATCAAGGCTTACTGTGTTCTAGCATTAATTTGTGTCATTCTATGGGAATCAGTCTTATTAACCTCCTTTACAGATACAGAAACTGAGGCTTAGGAAAGTGACATACCGGGTAATTTGCCCAAGGATTCCCAGACACAGTACATAGTGGAGAAAGGATCTCATTCCAAATGTCTGCTTCCAAAACTCATGGTCTTTTCATTATACTTTGTAAAAGTTTAGCTACAATGGAAGATCCAAATAGCGTTATGAAAGAAGTAACCATTCTCTGATATTACTTGGCCTTGGGAACCAACGGTGTTTACCTGCAGTAGCTTTAAATACAAATAATCTGCACTCCCACATGCAACAGTTTTATGGATACTAAAAATACAAAAATGGGTAATATATTTTCCTAGTCCCTAGGAAGTACAAAATATGTATAGAATAATTATATCACTCCCCACTAAGTGCAAATAGAATTGAATAGAAAGTTCTGGGGAAGTACAAATGTCCGATACATTAATTTAGCCAAATGACATAAGACTGTGTGAGACAATGACAGAAAAGTAGTGGCATCTAAATAGCTCAGCTCATCCAGGGTTTCATTGTTTGTTTGTTCATTTTTGAACCACTTTGTGCTTGTGAATTTCATTTGGGTTCAGAGTCAACTTTCATTGCTTGTGAATTTCATTTGGGTTCAGAGTCAACTTTCATTTCCTCTGCTTCTTGCCTCTCATGTAACAACTTTGCTAGATGCTTTTTAATTTTTTTATTTTGTTTTTAAGATTTACTTTATTGTTTGAGAGAAAGTGAGAGAGAGAGGGAGCGAGGAGGTCCTAAAACTTCATTAGTGGTGACATAGTTTCCTTCCGCGCAGGTGAATGTGGGGCCACATGGTACGGGAACCGAACTGGGGGCCTCCTGTGTGGGAGGCATGAACCTTTGCCACCAAGCCATCTCAGCGGTTACCAGTTGTGTCACGGTTCAGCATATGGTTTTGCATGGGTCAGGGCTGGGATTTGAATCCCGGACGATTGCTAGGCAAGTGCTCAACTTTCTGAGCTATCTCAGAATTTCCTGTTTTTTCATTTTTTGTTAAATAGGTACTGAGTATTTTCTAGGTGAGAGATACTGTTCTAAATGTTAAGGAAAAAGTAGTGAGGAAATCAGACAAAACTTATACTCTCTTGGAATTTATATATATTTTAAATTTAATTGTCACTATAACCACGTGGGGTCGTTATTTGCATCCTATTGCATAAGAGACTGGAATGATTTGAATCAGTCAGCACACAATGAGATTTGATTCCAAAGACAATGCTAATTCTAAATCCAGTCATTATTCTAGTAAAGATCATTATCTCTCATTTGAGTTACTTCAAGTAAAATGTGGCCTGATTATTTAAAGAATTAGATGAGTGGTACATATGTGTGTGGTTTGGTGCTTTAGAAACCTCCTTAAGACCAAGGACTAGAAACTCTTTTTCTTCTGCATTGCCCTGTCCCAGAAAAGGAACAGGCATTGAGATCTTGGTATTCCAAATTTGACCATCAACATCACATTGGTCTGAAAGTGTATCCCATGCCCACCTTACAAGACTTAAAAGAGAGGCATTGTAGGTCTATCCCTTGAGGTTGAACTGGGTTAGATCTTCTTAGCTTTCTATAGACTTTCTCTATATCCTCTGTAATGCATGTTGTCTCTCTAATGCATATAGAAAAGAATTCTGTGGAATGAGTTCACACTGAAGCATTTGGTTCAACTCTGAATTTCATACTGCTGTATCATTACTAATCAAACACATTAACATATGTACAAAGAGGGACCCAGGAAGACCTGGAATTATCTTCTGGAGGGCAGACAGACCCCTTGTAGTATAGGCCTTCCTCCCTCTAGGTGAGTGTTCTAGGAACCCATCTACCTCAAGTGTACCAGTTTCATTGTATTGTGAGGGACTGAGTTTGGCTACAGTGAAATTTTTTTTTTTTTTTTTGAGACTCTTAACACGTTTGCCCATTTCATGATAGGTGGTTTACACAAACAATGTGCAGCATGACAATGACAATGCACCTTCCTACACCGTGTGGGTGTTCAACAGTTTTTAACCACAAGGGCACGACTGGGTACCCTACCCACACTAATCATCAAATCTCACCCTGAGTGACTATTTTTTGTTTTCCTGGATGAAAAAGATCCTAATAGGGAAATGTTTTGCTGATGTGGAAGAGGTGAAACATAAAACTGCAGAAGCACTAAAAGGCATCAAAATTGACCAGTTTAAAAAATATTTTGAGCAGTGGAAAAAGTATCTCGGTAGGTTTATTGCACCAAACAGAGTACTTCGAATGTGAAGTGTAAACATGAGAATGGATGCACACTTTTTTATAAATAAATTGTGTGTTTTGGGTCCCGCTCGTATGTGTCCTTGATAGGCACTGTTTTCCTCCTGGCTTTATAAGGGAAGGGATGAGTCTGTGGTTCAGGGGTTTGTTTCATAATTTGGATAAAAACTCTTTGTTTATTTGATATTTTGGGGGAAAATTTAGTATCAGTGTTGTGATGCCAAGGAATGCCTTTGTGTCCCAAACTACACAGTAGGTCAGATCTTATTTGATGTGGATTATAAAAACTATTTCTGGAATTTGAGCTTTCCTCTGTTGATATCAAAGAGGGCTACAAATTCCCTAATTCAGTACTCAAAACTCTTGAGGCCAGATCTGATTCTGACTTTGAAAAAATTATCCAAAGTTAAGAGGGTGTATACTTTCTGTATTAATGTAATTTCCCTAACATAGCAGCATTTCATAGTAAGAAACTTTTAGTGTTTTTGTAGAAGAATGTATGAATATTCACAGTGAATGAAATAAATTAAGGGTATAAGTCATGTCCATTCAGGTCAGGCATTGTGTTTGTTATTTTTAACAGTTTTATTGAGATAAAATTCACATGTCATAAAATTGACTCACTCAAAGTGGACCTTTATTGGTTGAGTGTGTTCACCAAGTTTTTACAACTATCACCATCATATTAGTTTCATATTTTTAAATTAAGAATAAAGGAATTTGGACCAAGAGTTACCAGTTATCAAAGATGTGGTTTTTGTTTGTTTTTGTATTTGTCAAGTTTAACAAGAACTGGAGAGGAAAGTTTTGACTTAAAAACATGTGGGTCAGTAAAACGGGTTAAAGTCTTACTGCGAATCCCGAGTGCTTCATTGGTGTCTCTAATATGCTTTCTTGTCTTATTTGTTCTTTAACAAATTGGTAATGGAGTTTGGCACATCAGGGTAGATCTTCTTTGGGGTGAAGTTTGGCTCAGAATGCTTGGATCCTTATTTTGGCTTTTCAAAACTAGCATAAATCGTGGGCCCTTACATAAACGAGATTTTCTCAAGTAAGAATCTGACGTCAGTATTTGATTGCTTTCTTGGCTGTGTGTTTGGTACATGCAGCCCCTGATTCTTGAATGAGTAACTGGTTTGCGGTATAAATAGGAATCTGGGTTCTTTTTCATCCTCATATATTTGCCTCTCATTTTTGTGTTCCACATGCCTTACACATGTAGACATAATTAGATTGTACTTAAAGACACATAGTTGATTTGTTTTTAGCTTTGAACCAGGAGTTTTATCAAAATGTAAGAGTGTGTGTCCAATTTAGGATAAACCCTGTTTTCATTCTATTATCTTTTGAAAACCAGAAACATTTTAAGACATAGTAAACATTTAAAGAAGGGACCAAATGGAAAGTACGTATTTCTTTATCCCTATAAAGAAACAGCTATCCTAAAATATGTCCCAGCTTGCTTCCTAGAGGTAAATTAACTTCTAAGCAGTTTTAAAAAGAGCAGTAACATAATGTTAATTATGGGAGAATGATTGTATAAAAATGTATTATGCCATTAAGATATTCACCGATTTACATGGGATTTATATAAAGGTTTTTTGAACGTACACCTTTGCATCCAGCTGGTAGACATTTTCTAGGTTAATTACATAGAAGCCTCTGAGTAATGTTAGGCATTTGAGAGAAGTTGTGACTTCAGAGATAAAGGGAACACACTGTGAAAAGTGTGGCCATATGGTCTAATGACATAAATTCAGTAGTTCTAATCAGAAGGCTTGGGTTCTTACACAGTTTCTGACACTACCTAGTTGGATAGTTGTGAACAAGTCATTTAACCTCTGCAGGGGTTAGTTTCCTAATATGGAAATTTCTGTGGATGCTTCAAGAACCAAATTATATCATTCTATGTAAATAAAATACTTTTATTGCTAATCTTTTCTTTTTTAAGCAAAATCATAACTTTCGTTGTCTTTGAAATTTGATTTGAAAGATAGGTTTATTGTACAGAGATTAAGTTCTTCATTTATTCTAAGGAACAGAAAATTAGATCCCAAAGTATTTAATTTAGGATTATGTTTTTTTGAAGAACAAGTATTTGCTATAAACTGAAATGAGTTGCATGTTCTGAGTTTTACTGTTTAGAACCTCTGTTTGTACATAAGTATCTCCATGTGATAAACGTGTATTGTGATGTATCTTTCTCACTATCTTTTGAACTTAAATATCATTAACACTCGATTATCTGAAATGAATTCTCTCAGAAGTTAATCATACTTTCTAATTTCTTTTTTTTTTTTAAAGGTGAAGCAGCAAAGTTTATTATGAAAGGAAAGAAGTAGAAGCTCTCTAATGAGAGGGGGCACCTGAAAGTGGAATGCCCACTGAAAGAAGGATAGCTCTCTGAGGGGAGGGGACATCCAAAACTGGAAATGCCCTCATACTTTCTAATTCTTAATGAAATAATTATGTAGACTAGAATAGGAAGTTGTGTCAGTTCTACATTAGTTGTGCTATCATTTTAGGCATGCAAATTAGAAATTGTGGTCCTTTTTCCTTCCTTTGCAATTCTCTATAGGAAAATTTAAAAAGTTAAAAAAAAAAATTCTTACAGAAAGATTATCAGGTGTCAAACAGTAATCTGGACTGAGAATTCATCATACTTTATTCTGTACTCAGAGAGCCAGATAGTAAATGTTTTGTGCTTTGCAAGCCATGTGGACTCCTTGACCACTATTCAACTCTTCTTGCTGGTGTACTAAGATCGAATTGGTGTAGCTGTGTTCCAGTAAAACTTCGTCTAAAAACACAGTCAAACATGAGATTTGGCTGACAGACTGTAGTTTGCTGGCTCTATCTGGTGACTTAGTGGATCCACCCAAGTGTATTTGGTCATACAGGCCCTCCAAAAAGATAACATTTAGGACAATGTATTCATAGCAATATGAATCATTCAGGTTCATTCAAGCCGCATACTTTTTACAAAGGGCTTTCACATTTCTTTTTTATTTTTATCTGGATTCTGAATTTTTCACTCTTCTGTTGAGGATATTAATCTCCTTTTCTTACAGTTGAGGAACTATGGCTAGTATCCTGAGAATACACAATCTTTGCTTGTTTTCCCGCTATTTTATCAGAGTACTAGTGAGCTTGCTGAGCAGGTATCTCCAATCCTGCTTTGTGGTAGAAGGATCTCCTTTACTAGATTTTTGAAAGTGAATTCAAGTCCAAACTTAGCACTGTGACTATTCTCTGGATATTGAGTTCATTCAAAATAATCATACAAAGTAAACTTTGGTAACAATTCTCCCCTAAAGAAAGCCCAAGTAAGCAGAAGGTGCTTTCCAAGAACAACCAGCGTTAGAAGTTCATAGCACCTGTAAAAATATACCTTCAGTTGAAATTCAGCTTGCAATGTAAGGACACTTGAATTTTTCTTTTTCATCTTTCTTGATTTTTTTTTCCTCTGGCAAATTAATTAGAAAGTTAGAGGATTTATTTATTGCTTTTAATACAAAGGCCAAACCCTTTTGTCACAAAGAAGAGCTGTCATTGAAAAAAACAAAAATTGAGAAGTAAATCTTATTCTTAAAGTTTAAAGGTTTTTTTTTTTCCTTGGCCAGAGTTGTTGTTGGTTGGATGATGGTGTGTTCCTTATAGTGTTTACCTCCTGATATAAAGTGACTGGCTTTAGCAGTAATTTTTTCTTAATATCTTAGTAATAAATGCTTTGGTGGCTGTGACATGGTTCACTTGGAAGGTAGAAAAAGTTTGACAATGTTATATGTATTGTGTGATAGCTCTCATCCTTCTCGATGAGAATGGGTTATTTTGTCTGTCCAATTGAGGAGCACATTGGGAAATCGAACACCATTAGAATTATTGATTCAGAATTTCAAAAACCCAATACAACAAAATCTCCAAAGGTAAATGTGAATTTAGCATATATTTTTATTTATTTTAAAACTCATCAGGCCAACATCTCAAATCCTTAATTTTCTGTAAATACATTCTCGTAAGTATTGCTTAGTTGTTCCTTTTGAATGCAATTTTATTTTTGGCTCTTTACAAACTTATTTCAGATTTTTTGCAAAGATTTATATTATTTTCTTTTCTTTCTTTTTTTTATCTTTTCACATTTATAGAGAGAGAAATTATCTTTTTGTCTTCAGTGCATATTTATTTCTATTTTACTTTTGACAGATAGAGAGAGAGACAGAGACAGAGACAGTTAGAGAACCGAACTGTGGGAACTCCCCAGTTCAGCATGTGGGTCCTGCCTTGGCCGGAGCCGGGATTCGATCCCCGGTCCTCGTGGCCTCAAAGCGAGCGCTCAACCCGCTGAGCCGTCCCGGCTTTCCCAGGTTATTTATTTCTTGCTATTGAGTTTTATGAGTTCCTTAAATATTTTGGAAATTAACGCCTTCACTGATGTATGGTTAGCAAATATTTTCTCCCATTCCACAGGCTGGCTTTTCACTC
>PVKE010006021.1:0-56226 GCA_004027555.1 Craseonycteris thonglongyai
GGGGTTCTTGATTAAAAATTTGGTCTATCTCCCGCCGTTCCCTAGCTTGTTGTGCATTCTTTCCAAAAATAGGGACTTTTTTAAAATGCCGCGGGACGCAGGACAAATTGTTAAAAATCGGGACTGTCCCGCCAAAAGCGGGACGTCTGGTCACCCTAATATACATATGAGGTAAATCGAGTAGCCATTGACAGCATACACAGTTATAATATTACTGACTATATTCCTTATGCTATACTGTACGTCCTCATAACTATCTGTGACTATCAATTTGTACTACTTAATATTCCCCCTTTTCCACCCATTCTCCCAACTCCTCTCATGTTTAGTAACCTTTAAAATGTTTGCTTTATCTATGAGTTTGTTTGGTGTGTGCATTTATCTTATTCTTTAAATTCCACATATAAGTGAAACAATATGGCATTTGTCTTTCTTTGTCTGACTTAGTCCACTTGGCATAATACCCTGTGGGTTCATCCATGTCACTGCAGATGGCAAAGCCCCACTCTTCTCCATGGCTGAGCAATAGTCCACTCTGTACATGTCCCACCCCCTCCGCCCACGGTAATCCACTGGTAGGCACGCAGGCTGCCTCCCCAGCCTGAGCATTGTACATAATGCTACAGAACATATGGTTTCACATATCCCTTCAAAGTAGCGTTCTGAGTTTTTCAGATAAATACCCAGGAATAGAATTACTGTGTCCTTCTTTGTCTCTTGTTATATAGCCTTTGTTTTAAAGCAAGATTAATGCAACCCCTGGCCCATGGGCTGCATGCAGCCCAAGACAGCTTTGAATACGGTCCAACAGAAAATCATAAAATTTCTTAAAACGCTATGAGTTTTTTTCCGCATCAGCTATTGCAGGTGGTAGTGTATTCAATGTGTGGCCATAGACAGTTCTTCCAGTCTGGACCAGGGAAGGCAAAAGATAGAATACTCCTGTTATAAAGTTTATTTTGTCTGTTTTAAGTTTGCTACCCCAGTTTTTCTTTTTTTTTATTTATATTTTCATGAATAATTTTTTTCACCCTTTTCCTTTCAGTCTGTGTCTGTCTTTTTATTTGAAGAGAGTCTCTTGTTTTTATAATCCATCTAGAGACCCAGTGTAATTTGTTTGGGGCATTTAATCCATAAAGTAGTTGTTGATAGATATATAGCTATTATAATTTTATTATTTAGAATTTTATTTTTTTTCTTCTTTAAAAAAAAAGTCTCCTTAACAATTCTTGTAATATTGATTTGGTGGAAATGAACTCCTTTAGCTTTTTCTCATCTGGGAAGCTCTTTATATGTCCTTTTATTCTACATGATAACTTCATAGTGTAGAGTAATGTCAGTTGTAGGTCCTTGCTTTTCACCACTTTGAATAGTTGGTGCTGATTCCTTCTGGCCTGCAAAATTTCTGTAGAGCAATCAGCTGACCGTCTTATGGGAGCTCCCTTGTAGGTAACTACCTGTTTTTCTCTTGTTGCTTTTAGGATTCTCCCTTTGTCTTAAAGCTTTGGCATTTTAATTATGACATCCATTGGTCCAATTATGACATGCCTTGGTGTGGACCTCTTTGAGTTTACCTTGTTTGGGAATCTCTGCACTTCCAAGGCTTATATATCTATTTCCTTCACCAGGTTAGGAAAGTTTCCCATCATTATTTTTTTTATATAGGTTTTCAACTCCTTCTTCTCTCTCTTCTGATACCGTGATGATAAGGATGTTCTATTCATGATTTTGTCTTAGAGACACCTTAAACACTTCTCATTTTTAATATATATGCTGTTCTGTCTGGGTGTTATCTGCTACTTTATCTTCTAAAATGCTGATTTGATCCTCTGCTTCGTCTAATCTATTATTGATTCCTTTTAATGTATTCTTCATTTCAGTTATTGTAGTTTATATTTCTGATTTATTTTTTCTATCTCCATTTTTAGGTTTCTTATGTGTTTGTTGAAATTCTCTCAGAGATCATTGAGCATCCTTACAACCCATGTTTTGAATTTTACTTCTAGTAAATGATTGTCTCCATTTTGTTTAGTATTTTTTTTTCTGGAACTTTGTTCTGCTTTCATGTGGAACATGCTTCTTCACGTCCTTATTTTGGTTGTTTTTCTGTGTTTGTTTCTATGTATTAGGTGGAGCTGCTATGTCTCCCCGTAGAGGGGTCTTATGTGTTAGCAGTCCTATGGGGCTCAGTCCTGTGGAGTAGTCTCCATAGTCACCTGAGTTGGGTGCTCCAGTATTACTTTGTATAGGTTGTATGTGCCCTCCTATTGTATTGAAGCTTGTTTTGCATGTCAGTAGAAGGGATTGACCTTCAGGCTGATTGGTTGTAAAATCTGGCCGTGAATAAGTGGAAGAGCTGTTGTGTGGAGGCTGACTCTATGAAGCGAGACACACTATGTCAGGACTCTGGTGTCTGCCTGTTCTGCCCTTTGGGTGTGTTATTCACAGCTAGAAGGGGCCCCATGCATGCCAAATTTAGCCATAGCCTGTTCATTGCTGGTGGCCACTGGAATGAGCCACAAAGCAATCCACAGATGACTGCCACCTGCACTGACTTGGATCTACCATGTTGCCCCGAAAGTAAGACATCCCCGGATAATAAAATAAGACCTACTTACAGTTTTGCCTCTCGCTGAAATACGTATAAGGCATCCCCCCGAAAATAAGATTTAGCTCATCTTTGGGAGCAAATATTAATATAAGACACTGTCTTATTTTCAGGGAAACAGGGTAAGACACTGTCTTATTTTTGGGGAAACAGGGTATAAGACACTGTCTTATTTTCGGAGAAACAGGGTACTTGGGAAAGACTAAGCTGTGAACCGAGACCAGCTGTAGCTACTGCCAGGCTTGGGGCTGCTTAGCAAAAGGTATAGGATATACCAAGCTAGATGATGCTTCTTTGGGGGTTGCAAACATTTTAGAGGTTTTTACAAAAGTCCGCAGCATGAGCCCAGGCAAGTTGTTTATAAGGAAAAGCCACTGAAAGTTTGGGGTGAGTCCACAAGTTGGTTGAGGCCAAGTGCCAGGGAGTCACCAGGGTGGAGTAAATGGTGTAAGCCAGTTTGATGGAACTCAGACTAGTGACTCAATGGGTCTGCAAGCTGGGTGATGAGAGGACTCAACAACAACAACAAAAATGCCTTCTTCCAGCATGTGTCTGTAAGAAAGCTCCCTTTTCAGCTCTCTCCTTAAAAGCAGACAATTCATTTTCTCCCTTTGTGTCCCTGGTGCCTTTTGAGATGCTGCCCCAGTGCTGTAACTCATAGTCCGTGTGTCCACCAGGAAGTAAGTCATTGTGTGGGCCCATTAAGAAAAACATTGGGGACTTCGTCCAGCATCCATTTTACTCAGCTAAAATCTCTACGGGTTTCCAGTCAAAACTTGTGGAAACGTATTTTTCTAGCACTGGAACCCTGGGCTGGGAGCCCTCTTACTCCTCAGAGGATATCTCTAACCGCTGTAATATTTCTCCCAATTTTTAAATACCACATGTGGGTATGAGGATCAGTCAGCCCATTCAACATCTCTGCCCCTCCTGCCAGTCTCAACTTGGCTTCTTCTGTATATTCTTAGCTGTATGACTTCTGTTCAGCTAGGCATCAGGCAATTCTCAGTGATCATTAGTCTGTAGTTTAGTTGTAGTTTTGATGTGGTCATGAGAGGAGGCAAGCACAGCTTTTACCTATTTGCCATTTTGACTGGAAATGCTGAGATTTATTTTTGTTTTCAGGGTATAGTGTCTAGAATAAAAGTTTCTGCCAGAAAAGGAATGTGACTACATTAAAAAAGATATTCATTATCTGCATGTCAGAACAGAATTTAACTAGCTTCAGGCACAAGCTATATTATGTGTAAAAAAAAGCATTTTCCCACTTATAACCTTCTATCTGTTCATCTTGCGCCACATGGCAGGTAAAAAATGTTCACTGAAGAAAAAACTAAATTCTGCTTTGAAAAATTTCTGCTAAGCAAAGTTTATTCAGCTGAATTATTTTCTCTGAAGGAATATGGTCCACAGCAGTGTCTCCTTATGTTTCTCTCATAGTTTTAACATCTTTGGGGTTTTCAAATGAAACTAGAATAAAACCTATACACCTAGTTGATATAGTCATTTGAAAAATACATTTCTTTGTAAAATAAAATATAAAAATGAATATAGTCATCAGAAAAAGTACTGTAAACTTTTCCAGTACTACCAGGTATGAATGAAAAAGGGGATGCTAATAAGCTCAGGATGCCTCCTGGCAGGCCTACAAGCCTAGTGACTGAAAGGAACCACACTGAATGGTCTGATCAGAAATCCCTACCTGGGCAGCTCTTAGTGGGTAGTCGCATCCCAGGCTTATAGCTTTCTTCGTAAAGGTCAGTTTTTACCTTAAGTGAGCCTTGTTCATTGTTCTTATGCATCTAAGAAAATATACCTTTGAAATGTCAAGAGTAATTCTTTTTCTCGAAGGCATAACTACACAAGATCACCAGAGCATGAGACAACAAAATTCCTCCTTGTTATCTTGTTCCTCACATACCATGTCTATGTACAGAAAATACTAATTTTTAACAATTCTGTACCTACTGATGTTTCCCCCATCCTAGAGCTTACTTTGCTTTACTTCCACCTCCTAAATCTACCACCAATGGATTTCATGTACATTCTTTATGTTTTCTCATTTGACCCTGAATTTATAAAAGAAAAAGTAAAATTGTCATTCTGCAGGCATTTTCTTAATTCATTGAGGTCTTGCTTTGGGGCATGCCCTTAAAAATTTGGCTCAGTAAACTCTTATAATGCTTTTCTATAGATTTTGATGTTCTTTCATTGACATGCGACTATAAATCAAGTTAAGAATTAGTAAAATGCTTGACTCATGTTTAGTGCCTATCTAATTTATATCTACTTGAATTGTTAGGTCATCTGTTGCTAAATCCCATCATGAGGATGAAATAAAAAAAAAATCACAGCAAATTTTAAGCTAGCATAATTGTAAGGGTTTAGGAGCTATGGAATGAAGATAAATAGGGTGAGGGCATCTGTATTCAGTAAATATTCCTTGGCAGATTCCTCTATTCTAGGTACATTGTTAGATGTTAAGACAGCTATGAAATGCTTCTAAAAATAGCGTGATCTGATGTCTGAAACTGTTTTCAGTCAATAATTGGATATATGGGAGGAGGAAATTAACACAAATCAGTATAACTCAAACTAGTAGCTCTTATAAGTGTGTTTCCTCTCAGTGGCATTGAAAGCTATATTTCTTCTCTCATAGTGTGTCTAGCTTGGAACTTGGGTTGACACCTTAGTACATAAGATATATATGGCCACTGTGATATAATTTCAGAACAAAAGAAGTACTTACAACATTTGAAACTTAATAACAGTTGCTAAAATACCATGGAATAGTATGCTAGAGTAAATCTTCCCAAAGGGTGCTCATATGGGAATGCACTCGTAGTTGATGCTGGGAAGAAAAAGAAAAAATTCATGGTCAGCGAGTTTGGAAAATGCTGGGTTAATTAATGTTAAACCAATTTTCTTTCCTACAGAACTTCTCTCTATGCAATAAATTTTCAAGAGAGACTGTAATAAGCTGTGACACATTTTAGGGAATTCTATGCTACTGAAAATAGGCAGAAATAGTACGCAAAACAACAGCCTCAAATAAAAATGTATTTACTGCTTTGATTTCTTGTGCTCTTTTTAAACATCTAACTCAAATGTTGCTTTTGGATTTGTCAATATCAATTTGTGTTTTCTGTTGCCACATGTAAACACTGGAAACAAATGCATCAAAATGCTTGGTATCTTTTTATCCCTTACAGAGGTCCTTGCTCCCTGGTAGAGAAACAGTTGGAATGTTGCCATTTTAATTAGGCTTAGCTACCAAAGAACCTTAATCTGCTATTGAGATGTATACTTGCCTGTTTTATTAAAGCATAAGGGAGATGGAAAGGGGTTTTGAGTTTATAATAATTATGTAATAATGCAGACAAACTTATCTAAGACAATTTTATAACAGAGTGAATGTAAAATATAATTAATGTTTTTAGGGTGTTGCTAAAATAAAAACCAGTTTTATTTTGTTATTTCTAATTACCAGGATTTTTTCCTATCATTATTTTTTATTTTTTATATTATTTTTGAACTGAACTGGAGGCCTCACTGCATTCGGGAAGCACACCCCAATTCAGCATATGGGTCTACACAGGCTGGGGCCTGGATTTGATCTTCGGTCCCCAGGGCTTCAAACCGAGTGCTTAACCTGCTGAGCCATCCTGGCTCTCCCTCTATCATTATTACAGTGATTATTTCTTGGAAGAGTATCGGGCCATACATTTTTTTATGTTAAAAAAATCTCCCAGTCATATACCAAATATATACTTTTATTAGAATAAATATCTGAAGTTCTTAGTTTAAAAAAAAATAAATTAGAAAGATAGCTTTTATAAGAGTGTTACTAGCCTGCTATCACATAGTTTCTCTGATTTTAATTTTAAGTAAATGATTGTAAGGACTTTTAAAACCATTTATACCCTTTTCCTGGTATGATGTCATTTTTTTTTAAGATTTATTTTTATTGTTTTTTGACAGAGAGACAGACAGAGAGAAACAGAGAGAAGGGGGAGGGCCTAGAGCAATCTCCATAGTTGACAGCATTAGTTTTCCATATACTTTCACTTCACAGGTGGGCACAGGGCTGTGCAGAGCAGGAACTGGGCCAGGAGCCTCCCTCATAGACTCCAGCAAGAACTGAACTGGGGACATACCTCAGTTCAACATATGGGTCTGCCTGGGCCAGAGCTGGGATTTGATCCTCGGCCTCTAGGGCTGCAAAGTGAGCACTTAACCCACTGAACCATCCTAGCTTTCCCCTGGTATGATTTCTTAAGACTGAATTTAAAATACAATTAATCAGAATTGTTCTATGTTTACAGATTTTTTGTGCTATATTTTGCTTAATATAATGGATATTTATGCAAATGTAAAAGAACTTGAAGGGGGAGTGTGTCATAACATGAATATATCAAATATTTAAAACCAATAAGTCTAATGCCTATTTTGGAGCATGTATAACCACATTAATACCTAGTTCTTGCTTTTAAAAAATATTATATTTATGATTTACTGTATCCAATCTTTTGACTTCTCTGGGCCACAGTGGAAGAATTGTCTTGGGCCACATATAAAATACACTAACACTAATAATAGCTGCGGGCCCCAGGTTGGACAAGATTGACTTAATGAATGTACTGAAACCTCAGCTAAGATAGAGCGTGCAGTGTGGTAGGAGCAGGGAGCACAGAGCTAGAGTGCTTGGACTTTAACCCTGGCTTTACCACCTACAGTATGTGTCCTTGGAAAATCTAAGTTCATGCTTCATTTCCTTCATCTAGAACAATAAAATTATAATAGCAGCTACATCACAGAAAGCATTGTTTTAAGGTTTAAATTAGTTAATATTTAAGTTAATACTTAAGGGTTCTAGGCAGGAAGTGCCTACAATGATGCCTTGCATATGGTTATCATTAAATACATTTGGTTTGCCTTTGAAAACTTAAATTTTATTTTAAGAGTAGTTAGTCTCACCTTAAAAATTTCAATTCAGGGGATGCCAGGATAGCTCAGTGGTTGAGCACTTGCCTCACAATTGCAAAGTTCAGGGTTCAATTCCTTGTCTGTGCCCATGCAAACCCATATGCTGAACTCCAGCATAACTGGTAACTGCTGGGATGGCTGGGTGGTGAATGTTCTTGCCTCCCATGTGGGAGGCCCCGGTTCAGGTCCTGCCCTGTGTGGACCCACATTCACCTGTGTGGAATGAAACCATGTCACAACTAATTATGTATGACTATGGAGACTGCTCTGGGCCTTCTCCTCTTCTCTCTCTCTCTCTCTCTTTCTTTTTCTCAACTTCTTTCAAACAATAAAAAAGAAATCTTTAAAAAATTTTAATTCAGTATCTTTTATTTAACTGCTATAGTATAGTGGTCTTTGGCTATTATTAATGAAAGCTGTGATAAAAATCAGTAAAACTATGAGTCAACAGATTCTGTAAGATTTTAAATCATTAACTTCACATGAGTGCTAAATCTAAAAGTACCAAAAATCTTCATGAAAGTTTAAAGAAATAAATATATGGTATTATACTTCTAAACAAACTAATGAGGTAATGGCTAGTTGTTCTTCTAAACTATTATTAAAATAAACTTTCGATCATTGTTGTATTAAACAAGCTAAACCTTCCCAACCAATATTGCCATTAACAAATATTGAATCTGAAAGTACTACTCTATTCACTACACATCCCACTTTAATAAAAAACAAAACAAAAGTTCAGAACACCCAGCATAGCGTCTTTCCCATATTATTTGCTACATATTTGGGGTGGGAATTTTGCATAATATTATATAAGTTATTTAAATTAAAATTTTAGTCTGACATTAAAATACAATACTGGAGCACAGGTGTTTAAAACATCACCTTTGCCAATAGTTGAAATGTGCAGGATCTCAAAGGTTTTTGGTGTAAGGCCAAGTTTCCCTTGGTGTGTCTTCACCTGTGCTTGCTATAGCCATAGGCCCAGATGCTCGATAAGCTCCATCAGTTTACCCAAGCCTGACCTCATCCTGTGCCAGAGAATTTAGCTCGAATGTCCCTTTACCTAAACAAATTCTCTTCCTTAGCCTTGTAATAGGTACATATTGGGGTATTTTTTCATACTGCATCCTAATGGCTGGTCTTTTTTTCAGGTGCTACTTTCCATCCATGAATGAGCCATCATCAGTCAGGCATATAGCAGATGACCCCACTCTTGAGCATAGTTTATTAGGACAGAGGTGTTCACCTATTCCATGTTGGAAGGGTGATATTTTTTATTTTTGGAGAATTGGAACTGAAATGAAATCTTTAAGTGGGGATGCACCTATATATGAGATCTGACAATCAAGTTTGAACACTTACCCTAGAAATACAGTATTTTTATTTCACTGAATGTTTGTTAGTATATCTTAAAAGTGCTGCAAACCAGATTGCTACATAGTGATATACTAAAAATTCATATTTGTAATCTGAAATTCAAATTGAACTGAGTGTCCTGTATTTTTATTTGCTAAATCTGGCAACTTTGACTGTGCTCAAAGATGAAATAAAAGAGTTTGGTAACCTAAAATGGGAGCAGTTCTTTTGATAGTGCATGTTTTTTGTAGAATTTTCATCTATATTTTGACCAAACTGTTGCTTGAGATTTTAATTATATTAATTGTTTTTTAACTTTTGATAACTATATTGATGGCTATGTACTATGGGTACTTGTTCTGTATCTCTTAAATACTTCGGTATTAAGAACTGTTATTTTCATCCTGTATCCATGTGTGTTTGCTCTTATTAAAAACTCTAATTTGCATTTTGATAGTACCAGGCCAGACATAGCTACAGTTAATGCAATTATTTTATAATTTAAAGTCTAGCTTTTTCAAAATTTTTCTTGGCTTACCCATCACTAGCTATAAAAATAGAAACAAAAATATTTTTTTTAAGACAGAGACATATTCCAGATCCAAAAGACATGAAGACACAAACCTCAGAGACAAGATAAAACTGGGTATTCCTGTACTTAGTGGTTTACTTCTTGCTCTTCCCAGAATACAGGCTTCCATCTTTTTCTTATAGACTCTTCTCGGCTCTTTACTCCAAAAGTCGAAACAGTGGCACCTCAAAATTTCAGGGTCAATGTATGAGGTCTGACGATTATGTTTGTGAACTTGCCACCATGCTCTTATGTTGGCAACACTGATAAGGTTTTATAACCTTGGTATATCAGTGTCTCACAGCTGTGTTCGTGTTGATATGTGGCAGTGTCTTGCTGAGTGGTGTTCATTATTGTTGTTGCATGTTTTTGTGCTCCATAGCTTAAATTAGAATAATGAATAAACATTAAATTTCTTATTCAACTTGGCAAAAAAAATGGAAGTGATATCAGTGACATGTTAGTCCAAGCTCATGAGAATAATGCCATGAAGAAAATGGCAATAGAAAAAGGTATGACATGTTTTTCTAAGGGGAGAGAAAGCATTACTGATGAAGAGAAGTCAGAGCTGCCAGTAATGAGAAGAACTGATGAAAACATTGCAAAAATTTGTCAAGTTGTGCATCAAAGTCATCAGCTAACTGTGAGAAGTATAGCAAACCAAGTAAACATCAATGGAGAAACAGGAAAATCTTGGCATGAGAAAGGAGTTTGCAAAAATTGTTCCAAAGTTGCTCATCAATGAACAAAAGCAAATGAGAATCAAAGTTTGTCAAGACCTTTTGGAGAGGCAAGATGATGTTTTGGGCTGTGTTATCACTGGTGATGAAACATGGATATACTAATATGACCCTGAAACTAAGTGTCAAAGTGCCCAATGGAAGTCAGCCAATTCTCTATGACCAAAACAGTTTCATCATTCTAAATCAACAGTCAAAACTATGTTGCTAATCATTTTTGATATCAGAAGGAGTATTCAATATGAATTTGTACCAATTTGAGAAGGAGTCAACCAAGTTGACTATTTGGACATGCTGAAAAGGCTGCATAAAAAGTTAGATGAAAACCACCTGATTTTTTTCCCCCAAAACTTATAAATCCTACATCACAACAATGCACCAGCTCACAGGGCATTGTTTCTGAGAGAATTTTTAGCCAGCAAGCAAATAACTGTATTGGAACACCCTCCCTACTCACCTGATCTATCTCCTAATGAGTTTTTTATTTACATAAAGATAAAGAAAATATTGAAAAAAAGATATTTTGATGACATTCAGAACATCAATTGTAATACACTGATGCTCTGATGGCCATTCCAGAAAAAGAGTTCCAAAATTGCTTTCAAGGATGGACTAGTGGCTAGCATTGCTGCACAGCTTCTCAAAGAGAGCAATTCAAAGGTGGCAGTAGTGATATGGCCAAAAACCAAAACAAAAAACACCTTGGTTATGCTGAGATTTACATCATAGTCCAACAAGACTAAGACTAATCTTGTCTTTTTCTTTTGTCCTCAGAAAATGTCTTCTCTCTCCCAATTTTTTCTTCCACAAAAACAAACAAGGGGAAGCCGGGATGGCTCAGTGGGTTAAGCGCTCAGTTTGCAGCACTGGGGACCGAGGATCGAATCCCGGCCCTGGCCCGTGCGGAACCATATGCTGAACTGGGAGCTCCCCCAGTTCAGTTCTCTCTCTGTCTCTGTATCTCTCTCTCTCTCTCTCTCTCTCTCTCTCTCTCTCTGTCAAAAATAAATAAAGAAATAAAAATATATTAAAAACAAAACAAAACAAAACAAAACAAACAAACAAACAAACAAAAAACAACACACACACACAAACAAACCCAAGAATAAAGTGTGAAGAATACTATATCCAATAAGACTTGGCTCAATAACAGCAGTCAGGAAAGGAAAAAAATAAGGAAATCTATTCTAGTGTCTGATGTTGGCCTCTTGTTGGAAAAGGGAGGGTGGAGCAGTGATCAGTATAGATGTCCTTTGTAAATGCTCCTTATAATAACCAAAGCTACAGCAGTTCACCAAGTATCACTGAGTATGCTTTTTTTGTTTCAGGAAATGTAATGTACCAGCCTGAATCCTTGTAATAATCAACTATGATTATTAATTAAATCAAGATAAATAAGATTATTCTACTTTGAACTAAAAATGCTATATATTGAACAATAATATTATACAAATTTGAGCATAACATCAATTTTGAAAATTTTACTAGTAAAATGAGGCATTGCATTCTCAGAAATAATAAATACCCTTTTTCTAAGCTGGGGTAGAAGTTCCAGAAAGATCAATTTCAGCAACATGATTTGCTGTCACTCAGTGAGTATTGAAATTCTTGTGGTAGCTCATGGAAAGATGATTTTTTTTTTTAAGATTAGAACGGGGAATACAGGTGTCTTGCTGACAATATCACTCTTTCTGATGTCTGATGTACTCACCCACTATATCAGACTCTCCAGTACTAATATGTAGGTCCCTTTAAACCAGTAGGTTACACATCAAACTTCAGGTTTGAAGCTCTGGAAGATTCTCTAGGATCACAGGTTAAAATCTCACTGGGTCCAATGCAACCTTTCATTCTTCCAGAAGGGATAAATCAACTGCAACGTACTTCACTGTGTTAGGGTGTTTCAGATGAGAACTTATAAACTTAGACTCCTTTTCTTTGTAATGACATTAAAGATCTCATGGGGTGTTTGTTCTAAGGTATGGAGACCTTCCTAAAACCTTGAGTAAGTTATTCTAATACTTGAAGTCTGCGCTATGAGAGGCTTGTACATTCTTATACATTATTAAGATTTTGTGTACATTAAATTATGAAAATGAAATTCACCTTTAGAAAATACTTGTAGAATTAACATTATCTGGACCTAGGTATTATCATGTATGTGGTATGACTTGAACATGATGGTAGTCCTGTTTTTATCTAGTATATATGTCACATGCCACTTTTATACACCCCTCAGCAAAATAGCATAACAATTGAACCAATGTCTGCATTTTTAATAAGCCACAGCCCATCGGTGTGAGACTCAATTCTACAGTCATGATATATAACACATTTAGGCCTCTGGTGACTTCTTTGTGTCCAAGGCCCCAAAGACTTTTCAAAGATATTAATAGAGTCACTCTCATTCCCCTGTGTCTGATGGAGTCTGCTTGGATTACCCCCTGCCCTGCACTATATTATAAACATTCATCTTTTGATATCCATTCCTCTTTTCATGATTTTTTTTCTTTATTGCTTTTAAACTGCCATTCCCTTCATTGTTTATGATTAGTTGATCTCTCTGCCAAATGAATAAATAAAAAGAAGAATGAAAGAGCAGCCAGTGAATTTGTGATTATGGGTAAAAAAAACACCACAAATTCTCATAATTAGCGCTCAGATATTACCCTTGATGATTTGAGTTTAGAGTTCATTTGCGAAATCTGAGTACTATCTATAATACTTTGTGTCATACATTTTTGCCTCATATTTTCATGTTTGATTGAAAGCCACTTAGAGGGTTCATTTTCATTTCATTGTGAAGCATGATCCTCTGGGATCATTCCATCAAAAAAATTTCCACATCCCGCTCACAAATCCCCATAGGGAGGGTGTCCTATTGGAAGCACCCAAAGAACTGTGGGAGGGTATAGAAAAAAAAAAGACAGCATTTTTACCCAAGGAAATTTATTTTATATGTAAAAATCAAACTTACCATATTTCTAAAATATCTGAATAATTCATCCTGGAAAATCTTTTACAAACCTTTATTCATTTCCTCACACATTCACAGCCCCATGGCAACACCTACTTTCCCTTCACATCTAATCATAATTAATTCCATAAGCTTCTTCCAGCTTGAGAATTTAATTTTTATTTTAATAGGCATATTAGCTTTATAATAAAGCAAATGCAGAGAGTAGATCCTATGAATGGAGACGCCACATGTTTATGTACCAAAATGAATCTCCCCTTTCTGTGCTTAGTGTGAAATATGTTCTCTGCCAGAAATTTTAGTACCATCTCATTTATCACTCTCCTTGCTTAGTCTCCTTTGTCTATTTTGTTCATTTTTCCCCAAATCATCAACTGATAGAGCATACTTATTACTATATTATTTCACTGTTCTAGATTTTTTTATTTTTTTAAATAGTACAACTGAAATAGGTAAATACTATATATTTGTGATTTCATTTGAATGCTGCATTCTAAATAAATATAATGCAGTGTAACATCTTGGGCTTAAATCAGTGTCAAGTACATAGCAGGCAGCTAGCAAATACTTGTTCAAAAACATAACTACATATTAATTAATTCACAGGTATTTTTTTATAGGTATTAAAATACTTGATTTTTTATATTTCAAGAAATAAATGCTTGTAATCAGTTTGATGAGTTAAGACATGATAAAATTCAGTGACTACAGAATTTTGTTCCTTTTAATTCACTCACTCTCTCAACGTTTACAGTAGCTTCAGGAAAAGTCTCTCTCCAATTAGAAAATACCATTTATATATGCATTTAAATTCATGTTGAGAGTCTCATGATATAAAACTTTGCAATGCACCAAGAATTTATGCATGTGTTTTCTTCCTAATCTTATAAAAAGGTAATAACTTATTTTAAAGGAGAAACTCCAGACCAAAAAAAAAAGAGGCATTTAAACTAAAATAGAATAATTAGTATGAAATAATAGTTTTAGGCAACAAGCCTGGTCATTCCACATGTGACCCCTTTGCTTTATCTGCTGCATTACAATTGCTTGTGTTGAATGCTTTTCAGTTTACTAAGCATGATGAGTTTCTGATGTTTTTTCTTCATTAGAACAGAGCTCTGCATCTTGTATTTTGACGACCGAGGAAAACACATATTTGGATATTATCATAAATTCAATTTTTTTGACAATTTTTTATTTGGAAATTTTTTACACATTTACTATTTTCATTTTTCTTAAGTTTTTGTGTATTTAGATCAGAAAAAAAGTATGTAATGATCTTTCCACCAAGCCCTGTAAGAGAACCTCATCCCTTCTAGTTCACCCAGTGTGCTGAGTAAATACAATATATTTTTTCTATGTGCTAATCTGTGGCCCCACAGTTCCATACACTTGCACATAGCAAGGCATTTGTCACATGGGAAGTTCTCCACAACTGTTTGTTGAACTGAGTACTGAATTTGGAGACAGGAGAATTAGGGATATGGTCTATATTTAAATAACAGAGAAGACTTAAACATATGCCAGGAGAAGAAAGTAAGTTTAGTACAGGTGTATAGAACAATATTGGATAAAAAAAAACACAACAGAAATGAAGAGGCACCAGCTAAGAAGAGAAAGCTGTGAGGTCAAAACTCTGGATATATAATTAAGAGTAGCACAGAGATTATTAGGCTTGAAAGTCTTTTTAAGACTTTATATTATAGGGGAAACAAAACGAAAGCAGAAAGTCTCAGTGTCCTGGGCACATAATCTTGGCATCTGGAATTTTTAGAATGTGATTCAGGAATTGGATCTTGCTATCTGTATAGAAGGACATCAACATCACTAATGAGTGAGGTAGTGATAATACCTGACATGCCATAGCATGGAAATATTAAGATACCACCTGTAGTGAGATGAGATATGGATAGAAGGAAATGCCCTGTTTTATGTGTTTCAGAGATCCGATGAAAATGATGATTATGAAGACTCTGGAGGGGTTAGTTTCTGTAAAGTGCCACCAAAGAGTTGAAGGAAGAAAATGACAGATTCTGGTAATCCAGCTATCAACCTAAATAAAGCATGGTGTGAACACCCACCATATATGGCTGCATGAAGGGAACCCAATTCCCTGTTGTTCAAGGAAAGAATATTGTAAAAATAAGGACCAGGGCTTCATCAAGGGAGTAGTAGAATTACCAAAAAACTAACACAAAAATCAAACAAAAACAAATAAACAAACAGCCCCAGCAAGCTTCCTGTTCTTAGGGTGCTGATAGGAACCCTAACACCTCAGATGAAGATATCTGGATCTATGCACTTGAATGTCTTGAATACTCTGATTTTAGAACCCATTGGGTTGACATGCATGCCTCACTCACTAGGATAGGGTGGCTTTTTTTCTCTGGAGGCCACACATAGGCTGCACTTGCGATGATTGCCTCCCATGATAATGTTCAGGTTCTTCAAGATCTATGCCCTGCTGTCCTCACTTAGCCCAATATCTGAAGAAGAGTCTCAACAGGGCCAAACTGGGGGAGGTGCTATCTGTGCTATCATGAGAAGGGGGTTCTTCACTATAAACAAAAGGATCTTCCTGGAAATCGATATTGAGGGTACTGGACTTGGGATATGGAGTGAATCTAAGTTTAGATAGGAGACATTTATTAATATTGGGACAATGTTTTATGACTGAGGACAACTGGATGATCTTAACATAAAGCTTAGATAAAAACGATGACCTTTGGAAACAGGTGGATATGGTTGGGACGCCATAGCATAGTACTGAGGAAGGGTTTGAAAGGATTTGAGAGGTGCAGTATGCAGCATACCATAGATTTATTGTGTTAGACCTGAGAATCCACGAGAGAAGTGTGTTCTCAGGAGAGGTTTAGAGTACAGTCCCTTCACTAAAACAATAAGAAATAGTGAAAAATAAGGTTGCATCTACGTAGCTGAGAAGCTCCATGGTAACTGTCAGAAATAGGCCAGAGTGGACTATAAGAGACGCTGCTACAACTCTAGAGGATTGTAGAATTCTGGAGCAGCAGAGACCAGGTAAACCACGTAACCATAAGAGGCATGGTAGGTGTGAGAGAAAAACATGACCATAATGGCATCCTACAGGTTTGGAAACAGGGGTAGAATTGGCTGCATAATTTGCAGAGCTCATTGCAAAATAAAAATGCAAGCCCCTTGTTCAAAACTATAAAAATTTTAAGATGGCAATAGCAGAACACTAAACCAGCATGAGAACCTCTGAGCATGGGGCCCTCTTCCATTACACACTCATGAAAACAGCCCTGCTATGGTGATCTTTGGCAATGTTAATAGATCACAGTATTCCTAGGGCTAAGATGAGTAGTCCGAAAAAATATTGTTTGACTTATATAACCAGAACTATAACAAGAATAGGTAAAAATGCAGTGTAGGTTAACCATTGTAGTGAGAAAGTCCTAATCCCTCAGCCAGCTTTCAGACTAGATGGAACCAGTTATCAGACCAAGAACACTCAATTGAAGGAGAGACTGATTCCCCTAAACAAACACTGTGCAAAACCTCTATTAAAGCTGAGACGAATAACTCATATTTCAGATGCAATACTTTGGATTTAGAATCTTGTCCATGGGTGAGAACGATAAAAATACTGGGACAAGGTCTCATGGAAGGGGAAGAGAATATAAGAATGACGGTCTAGAGAGTATGCAGTTTGTTATTTGTAGATGGTGTCTTCTGACACATCTCATGATTGTCTTGTGTCTTATTTTGAATAGACTAAAAAAAACACTTTTGAATCACCATTATTCTATAAACTCTGTAATTGACACCTCGTAGTTCTTAAATATTAAATGAAGAATGGATTTTACGTTCTTCTGGATTTCTTTAGTTTCTCAATTTAATGCAAAGAGATCTGGCCAAACCGCCCCCCACCCCTTTTTCCTAACCAAATGAGCCCTAAGACCATGAATCCTTTCTTGCTCTGGCTCCCAGCTCTCTTGCCAATCTTGCTTTGTCTCTCTCTCTCTTCAACCAGTTACTCACACTCAATACACAAGTAACATTGTCTTTCACCTTTCTGATACCTTTCCCTCTTCTGCTCTTCAGACATGCTGTTTCCTCCTTTTGGAATACTCCTGTCATCTGTCTAGTCTTCTCCTTCCTTCTATCTCCTGGTTAGCCTATACTCATCTTTAGTTCCCATGTTGAAGGGCCATGTCCACAGTCTAGCTTGATTCATTTAGGTCTTAACTAACACTCTATCTTAGTCTCATGTGTTCTGTTCATGATTATTTTGGGTAAAAGATAATCAACTTATTTTTAATTTTCTCTTGAATAGATTGAATTCAAATTTTATTTTAAATCCATTTTATTTAAATCTTTATGGGACCTATTTTGAGAACCAATAAGTTAGGAGATTTGGGATATTAAAGGGACCTTAAGATGGTACCAAACTTGGTTTACTAGAGATTTTTATCTTCTAACTATTATAATTTCCAATACATTATTTTTTTGCCTAAATTAAAAAAAAGACTTAAGTGTGGAAAAGGCTAAACTTTATGAGAAAATTTAACTTCTTATTTTTTAAAAATATTGTATTGACTCTAATATTTATAAATTTGAGGTGCTTCTATTTATTAGCCACATGTAAGTCCATGAACTCATATTATTTTTTCTCACAAAGGAAGAAAAAGGGGTTGAAAAAAACTGTGTAGGATAAAAAAACTTGATATGAAGTGTATTTATTGAAACTGCTACAAATTCTTGAGTTGAGAACTTAAATCTCTAGTTTTGTGTTTTTTTTGTTTGTTTGTTTTGTTTTGTTTTTTTTTTTAATTTATTTTTATTGTTTTTGAAAGAAAGAGAGAGATACAGAGTCAGAGTCAGAGAGAAGGGGGAGGGCCCAGAACAGTCTCCATAGTTATACATCATCGGTTTTTCCACATAGCTTTTTTCCACAGGTGGGCGGGGCTGCACAGGGCAGGAACTGGGCCGGGGTCTCACCCTGGTGAGAACTGAACTGGGAGCACTCCCCAGTTCAGCATGTGGGTCCGCATGGGCCGGGGCCGGGATTCGATCCTTGGTCCCCGGGGCTGCAAAGTGAGCGCTTAACCCACTGAGCCATCCCGGCTTCCCCTAGTTTTGTGTTTTGATGTAATATGAGAATATTCCCTTTAGCTTACTAACTCAGTGTAACTAGAATCAAGACAGTAGTGCCCCGGTGAAGCTGGGATTGCTTAGCAAATTAAGCACTTGCTTTGCAGCCCTGCGGATCAAGGATCAAATCCCGGCCCTGGCCCGTATGGACCAGAATGCTGAAGTGGGCTGTGCTTCCCATGAAGTAGGCCCCCACTTTGGTTCTCACCCTCTATTTGGCCCCTGGCTGGAGGGGGTGTGCCTCCCATGAGGGAGGCCCCCAGCCAATTCCCTGCTCTGTGTAGCCTCCTCCCACCTGTGTGGAATGAAACTATGTTGAAACTGATGATGTACAACTATGAAGACTGCCTCTCCTCTTTATCTCTCTCTCTGCCAAAAGAGAAAAAAAAAGGACAGTAGTGGCTTACAATAAAGGCGATATATGTGTATATCTGTGTGTGATATTTTCTAATGTATGTACATAAGTATTTTCTGTGTAGACTTTCTTTTGTCATAGTAGATATGAGATATGCTTCTTTTCTTTTTTTTCTTTTTGTAATGCAAGAAGTATAAAGGATTACTACTGAGGGAGTGCCGTGATATAAATATATATATTTTTTCTGAATTCTTGTACCATTCAGCAGTTATTTCTAAAATGTGCCTTTTTCTGAATATGATGGCTGGAAATGCACCTATTCTGGAGATTGTGATACGAAGCTTCTGAAAAACCCTGACTTATCTGGAAAATAGAAACAAACAAATAGAAATTGATAACAAATGTGACTAGAAAAAAAATTACTCAAAGTAAAAAATTAGATTAATGTGGTCATTCATTCTAGGATTCACAGTCAAGGAATCACATATAAAGAGTGTTTATTCTTCTGCTCCGCTTACTGGATTAAGTGAATTTGGGCAATTCGCTCAACCTTCCCATCTGTGCTCTTACCATCTTCTCCTGGTATCTGACAGTGGGAGTGAATTTTCTTGCAGTAATGTGACAATTGCCCAATTAATGGCTATAAAACTCTCTGAAGATAGAACACAATTAAATGCTTAATAAAATGGTTAATAAGGAAAAAATGGACAGTAAAGGACCTGTAGCCACAATTGGAAAAATTACTAAAGGTACTTTGAGAGGAATAGTGAGAGACAGCTTCTAACACTCGAATTGCTAACTGCCTAATCTTGCAGCTCCAGAGCTTGTAAGTTTTCATGGTGGGTAACAACATGGCCTTCCACACCCGCTTCATGGTGAGGCTGCTGTTATAGCCGACTTCCCAATCACAGTGGCATCTGAACTTTCCTCCTGAGAGCTGTTTTTATTTCACAGATGCCTCTGTTAAAATGCTAGAATTTTTTATTTTTTTATTTTGCAAACATAGAACACTAAGTCATTTTTCTTCCTTCCAGAGAAAACTTCTCTTCCCTTCTTGCTGGAATGGCTTTACCTCTGTAGTTTCCTATATTTCAAAGGCAGAAATAGAATATAATGGGATTTGGCTGAAGGGTTATAATTCTAAGAATTCCAAAACTTTTTATCAAAGGACCATTTATAAAGAAAGCTTTTATCCATTGGCAATTTCAGCTGGGAGCTATTGAGACTGACTCAGGAGGCTCCACAAAAAGGCTTTAAAATGTCCTGATCTGCCACTGTCCCTTTGCAAGGGCAAAGACAAAACTTCTGTCAGGTGTTTTTTGGGCTCATTTGTGATAATGTCCTAGAGCTAACCTGAGAGGAATTGAAATGCTGTTTCCTTAGCCAAATCTATTAGATCAGGTACTCTCCCTTCTCTACCCACTAAAAGAAACCTTAATTTTTAGTACTAGTCAGGTTCAGTTAGAAACGTATATAATATTGAAATCAGGAATTTATTTTCATCTAGGATGCAGCATGATCTTGGGGAAGGGAGGCTTTGTGACCCAAAGTTCAGCAAAGATGATTTCTCTATACTTCAGTTACTCTTCCCTCTCTCTTTCTCTGCCGCCTCATCTTTTCCCACTTCATGGAAACAATGAGAAGTATCTCATTTTTATGGAAGAAGTTGAATTTGTCTGCGTGGTTCAATGTGTGTGTCTGGCCCTAGCCCATGGCTGTCACCTGAATTCTTAGCATTCAGAATGAATAGGGAGGTTTCTGAGAATTTGTTTTACTTATTAGAGAAAACAAATGTTAATATAAAATACTAACTTTTAGAAATACCCCAGCAGTATCTAGTGGGTTATATACATTTCCATTGCCTCAGGAGGAGGTAGGAGTAATTTATTTCCATGTAATTCCCAAGCCCTTATGGTTGAGCAATGAGGTCTTCCCAAGTACTTAAAGGAAAATAAGGTTTCCTGTGAAAATTAAATGACTTGAAAACAACACTTAAGCAAAATGTTTTCTAGTTTCAAGGGAACATACTAGAATATCACTTAATTAGTGAAATTGTGACATCTGCAGTCAGCATATATCATCTAAGTGGAAAAGCCAGCCATGTAGCAAATTAGCTTCCGGTAGCCCAACTGCCTGCACAATCCAGGAGATGAGACAAACCAGGAGGTCATGAGCAGCTTGGTCTCCAGGCCTCATTAGGTTTGACTGAACCTTCCTCCAGACTTTTGACCTCTCTCAATTGTGATTCTGTAGTTACTGAGCGGTCCTTTGATTGAATAATTAATCGTACCAGACACTTACATAAGGGAAAAACGGTGGCCCTGAACCAGAGATATAAGCACCTTAGTCACCAAAAAGTAATACCCTCTATTTATAAATTAATTATTGGCCTTCTAGTTCACCTACAGGTTTCAAGTGAATCCAGTTATAGTAAGTTTGGCTTTAAGAATTTATTTATTTCTGTGTTTACTCATACAATTCTCTTTCCATACCTTTAAGACAAACAACCATAATACATTTATTAAGATAATGCCATGCAGGGAGGGATTTGGGGGATCAGCTACCAGTATCCTAGATATTGTTTCTAGCATTTCATCCACATGAAAATTTTTTTCCAGTTTGACTTCAACAGTTCCTAGTTTCCATAGGTACAGCGTAGAATCTTTAGAAATTAAAATAACCCTCAGGTTTTCCTAACATAAACCTGACCTTTGCTGTTTATGAAGTTGAATCTTTTCCTATGGAATGTGCATATTTTCTTTTAGGAATGTGCTTCCCAGTGATGTCAGGAATTATGTCATCTGGATGTTTCCATAAAGGTCATGAAAAGCTACCAGCTCCACTTTAACCAAATATGAGTGATTAGGATGTAAGGAAGAAAATGATTTATTATAAATTCTTTCTATCAAAATGTACCCCTTTCAGTTATCAATTCAATACATTTTATTTCAAAAGTCCACTACCTGACAGTATTCGTTAATCTCTGGAGATATATTGGTGAAGAAGGCAAACCTACCCAGAATGTGTGGTTTTGTAGAAAAGGTAAGCATTAAGATAAAATTTCTAAGTTAATTCAGTGATGGCGATTGCAAGAGTGTTAAGTTCCGTGAAGAACACAAACAAGATACTTTATTGAACATGATGGGGATGATCAGCAAGGATTCTCTGTCAAAGAAGCACTTAGGCTCAGCTCTGAGGGAACAATCAGGGGAAGAATGTGAGGTTGTACATCTAAGTATAGATAAAAATATACTTGTAGACCGAATTCTTGAGATCAAAAGTAGAATGGTATCTTGTAAGAACTTTAAGGTGATCAAGATGGCTGCAACTGAGACCTGTGAGGTGAGAATGGAGGTTTAGATAGCAAGCTGGGCCTGCATAGCATAGCAGTTCTTATTGTGGACTTTATTTATTCTTTTAGCAAATGCCCATTGAGGGCATTTGATGAGCCAGGATATAAGTGTATTAGGTATTGACCAAACACCTGGAAACAACCTCTTTGGAAGGGAGGCAGATCATAAATAAGCAAATCATTAATACTGTGAAGAATTATAAAACAGTCAAGGAATTAAGAATGCATGAGGGTTGAAATTTGGTTCCTTGCTGATACATAGTTTTTGAATAGAGACTCAAATTAAAAATTTTTTTTATAAACATTTATTTAAGATTTATTTTATTGTTTTTGACAGAGACAGAGAGAGAGAGAGAGACAGAGAGACAGAGAGACAGAGAGAAGGAGGAGGGCCCAAAGCAGTCTCCATAGTTGTGAGACATCAGTTTTTGACATGGTTTTGTCCCACACAGGTGGGTGGGGGCTGCAAAGGTTAGGAACCTGGCTGGGGGCCTCCTGCATGGGAGGCACAACCCAGGTTAGCATATAGCTCTACACAGGCCAGGGCTAGGTTTTGATCCTAGGTTCCTGGGGCTGCAAAGCAAGTGCTGAACCCAGTGAGCCATCCTGGTTTCTCCAAAAATTAAATTTAAGAGAACAAGCCAAGTCAATAACTATGGGAAGAGCAGGCAGAGGGAAAAGAAAGTACAAAGTCCTTGAGGTGAGAGAATAATTAAAGTATGCAAAGAACAGCAAGGTGGCCAATAGAATCCAAGTAATTAAAAGGATATTAGTGGGAAATGAGATCAGAGAGAAAGAGCATATGTGTGACCCTTTGGGGAGCCCTGTAGCCACTGTAAGACACCTGCTCTGAGTGAAATAAGCTGTTAGGTTCCAAGCAGAGGAGTGTCATGATTACGTTCCCATTTAAACAGCTCACTGTGACTTTTGTGTTGAGCGAGATAGTAGTTGAGGTAGGTTGAAGGAAATGGCAAGGAGACCACTTAGCAAGCCATTACCTCTGTCTTGAATTAAATGGAAAATAGTTAAAGAGGTATGTGTTACAAAGTCATACTTTATTAAAATACCATAGTATATATTCTAATTATAAATCTCAGTTTAACAATTAATTTAAAATACAAATACCTTAGTAAAATTAAGTACTTTCCTATCTTAAATATATTAACGAATTCCTGCTAAACTTTAATTTGATTTTTCTTCCTTGTTTTTTTTTTTTACTTGTAGTCATTTGTCCTGGATGCATCTTCCCACTCTTTTCTGATGTTTAAATAAACTAGACTAATCCTAACTTTAATTACCCTACTAAGAAAATATATAGGCTGTGTTTTTCCAGTCTCCAGAAATGCCTTGAACTCCTGAGGTTTCTTTGTGTAACAGGTATCTACTAACACTGGAATATAAGAAAAATCTGGCTTATCATTACTGTCAATAATTCTAATATCATTCATTCTAGGATTTCCGCTTAGTTCACTGGATTGTACAAAATTTCTAGAGTTACAGTGTTGTCATAGAATGGTGATATTCCCATTCCATCCTGACCACATGTTGAATAGCTCCTTTCCTGTTGTACAGGCAGTTCGGATGGTGAGGACACCAGTGGTGGCTCCCACTTACTCAATGCCAACCTTGCTTTTCAGAACACTTCAGCTCAGCAACCAAAGCTTTGACCATTACTTTCCACACTGCCACCCTTGCATCTGATATTCCACAGGCTCTCTATTGCTATATTCAAGAGAATTCTAGCCATTGACACTCTCAGAAACTATTAATAGAAAACTAGTCTTCATTTTTCAGAGAGCCCACATTTTTTCAGTTGTCAGAATCAGATTTTCAGAAGTTAAGAATCTAGAAAACTATGTGAGTACCTCTGGATTGAGATGCCCCTTAACTTGTCAGACCAAAGTATTTGGTCTTGTTTCAAAGACAAGTGTAATAATGACTCTGGATTTGTGTAAAATACATTTCACTTCAGTTTTTTTACTAAATTAACTAATAAGCTGTGCAAAGGATATGGATGAAATGTGAGTGCACACTCCCCATCTCCTCTATATGAGACATCCATACTGTTCATATTGGCTTGCCTGTGTTGGCCTTAAACAAGTACATAGCCATATATTTCTCCAACAAAATGGGTTTATTCAGGAACAACAAAGAATTGTAAGGCAAGATATGCAGTCTAATGGTGCACTATGTACAAGTTCAGAGAAACAAAAGAGGAACATTCTTTGATGAGCTTAGAAAGAGCTGCTATAAACAAAAATTCAATGAGAAGAAACTGAAATTTGGAAGTATAGTGGCATCTCATTGGCTGAGTTCTGGCAGTCTCCTATGGGCTGGGCTTTTAAGTGAGTGGGAAGGAACCTTTCTTCCTACTGAGGTAGTAAAGCAGTATCACTTCCCATTAGAGATACAAGTTATGTGTCTTCCCTTTGGGGTCAGTAGTGTGTGTTGAATGAAAGATGCATAAGCTCTTTCTTCTAGCCTCCTGATTCCATTTTAATTGAGGTTTCTGTTTATTAATTTTCACATTTTCCCTTTTTGATCAAAATCTTTCTCCAGAAGCATCACTGATCACAAATCAGTTTTTCCTGTGTTTAGTGACCTTGTGTCAATCAATGCCAGGAAGGACCTTTCCTGGGTGTCTTTTTCCACATCAAAGGGAGGCTGCACAGATTGGCAACCTATTGCGGTCATAGCCAAGCAGCAAGTAGAGACAGAAGAGAGAGCTCTCAGGCGTTTCTTTTTATTTAGTTATTTAGTTATTTATTTTTGACACACACACACACACACACACACACACACACACACACACTGAGAGAGAGAGAGAGAGAGAGAGAGAGAGAGAGAGAGAGAGAGATACAGAGACAGAGACACAGAGAGAACTGAACTGGGGGAACTCCCCAGTTCAGCACATGGGTCCGCACGGGCTGGGGCTGGGATTTGATTCCCGGTCCCCGGCACTGCAAAGTGAGCACTTAACCCACTGAGCCATTCTGGCTTCCCCTCTCAGGCATTTCTTATCTGAAGTCTGTATCTTAGAATTGTGGACACAACAAAGGCACATTCAGAAAAAAAAAATCAACAATACAGAAATAAAACGCAAAGAAATTACACAATATTGTCTCAGCAGACACTGTTTGGCACAAAATATCTTACCAATAATACAGTCCGTAGGTTGCAAATTTAGACTATGAATTTGGATGAGAATTAGGATCAGTGGATAGTCTAGAAGATGAAAGAGAGACTTTTGTAGGGCTAGTCAGGGATAGGTGCTTTTGTTAGATATGTCACATGAATCCAGGGGTTTATTTCCTGCAGTTTGGCAGTGCAAGGGTTAGTTATCAGTATCTGAAAAGGGCCTTTTCAGCCAGAAGAGAGTCTTTCTGAAGTTGTTTTTTCAAATAGATAAAACTTTCAGGTTACAAAGTATGTTGCTTCAGGTCTTCATCTTGCTGGAGCACACTGTGAAATTGTTTTTCTATCAGAATATTGTTAATTTTGATAGAAACAATTAGGTCTTTATAATATTGAAGTATATTTTACCAACTACAATCAAAAGTGGCAAGGCCCAGGTGCATTGGGTACCCTGTGACTATCTCAAAGAGTGAGATCCAAAGGGGTGGGTCTACGATTTATGGCCATACCTTTGGTGAAGATATTTAGGAGGTTTCTACAAATTTTGCCAGTTGAGCCTTAATAATGCCATTAATGCATTCAACTTATCCTAAGGATTGAAGGTTGTAAGCTCAGTGAAAGTATTTTGTAACCAAGGTTTCAGTACGTGCTAATTACTGTGACAAGTGTGAGACATACTCTGATGGCACAAAAAGACAGGGTCCCCAACCTTGTAAGACTTAGAGTAAAATAAGTGAGAGAGGAATGAAAGATATTATCTTATAAAAAGGTGGAAAGAAACCTGTGTATGTATTGTGAAGGAGAATTCAATTGCACTTTTAGGACACAGCATAAGGGACTTCATCCATTTGTGAAATCAGGGAAGAAGTGAAAGTTGAAATGAGAAGTCATTGAGGGTTTTAAGCATGCTGGGAAAGTATGACATGATTAAATCTCTTTTCTCAAAAGAATACACAGATGCCATGTGAAGAACAATCATGTTTCTCTTTTTCAACTGGATCCTAGGAAGCACAGACCAAATTTTCAGTTCACTTTTCTCCATGTATGTTACATTTCATGGCATAGATTTCAGTCACTAACTTTATCCTTGACTCTATATTATTCTTCCTTCTCTTAATTACCCTTTGCCCAATTAATCTTGCTTAGTAATTTTTATTTTATTTTTCTTCATATCTCTTTATAAGCCATATAATCATTCTTGACTCTTTTTATTGGGGGAGGAGGAGAGGTAAGATAATAATAATAAATAAATGGAAGAAAATATGTCCTAGTTCTGAAAATGTTTACAACATGTTTGAAGAATTAGAGAAAGAGTATGAAAGAAATAGCTCTGAAAAACACAGAAGACAGATAAGAGAATAGGTCTTAGCAGATTATTTCACAGCTAAGGAAATATCATGTTTAAACTAGATTTGAGCTAGTCAGTGGCTTTGAGATCTCAAGCAAACCCTGTTGAGTGTCTGTTTCAATATAGATATACTTTTATCTCTCATATCTTTCTCTTAATCTTGAGAATCCTTTTATTTCCTTATTACTTGCTTCTAGGCTATAAAATTATTAAGGAAAGAGATCTTGCCTTTTTTTATTTTTAAGATTTATTTTTATCATTTGAGGGAAGGAGAAACAGAGAAGGGAGGGGCCCAGAGCAGTTTCCACAGCTGAACATCATTAGCTGTGACAAGGTTTCATTCCACACAGGTACATGTGGGGCTACATGAGGTGGGAACAGAACTGGGGGCTCCTGCATGGGCGGCAAGAACCCTCGCTGCCATCCCCGTGGTTACCAGTTGTGCCACAGTTCAGCGTATGGGGTTGCGTGGTCTGGGGATGCATTCAGTCTCTGGACCTCTCAATCCCAAGGCAAGTGCTCAACTGCTGAGCTATCTCCTGGCATCCCAGAGATTGTGCCTTTCATTTATTTATTTTTCCTTAACTCTTGTCTTCCTGTTCCCTGCCTCTGCACAGCATCCAGTATAATATTGAAGGTCTATTTCCACACACACACACACGCCCCCCCCCCCCCAAAAAAAAGAAGGAAAAGGTATAGCTATGTATTAAAAAAGCATTTATTCTTTCTCATAGTTTACATCTGTTACAGGTAGTGTTGCTCTCTGGATTTCTAAGTATTGCATATAACGTTGACAATTGCTATTGCTGTTTCTTCTAGGCTTTCCTTCCACTCCCCTTCCTTTCAGTATCTTTTGTCAGAGAGAAAGACAATGTTCCTACATAACATTGCTGATGAACATCACCACTAGCTTACACAGACTTGCCAAGAAAATGAGCAGGGAAGATAGGCATTTGTATGACGTTTTGTCTGTTTTCTGCTTCAGCGTTTTAAATTTTATCCCAATGTTTTGGGGATAAAATGCTAATATGTAAACATATGGGCAAGTTTGCTTTCAGAGGGAGGCCTATTATAACCAGCAGGTCTAAAAAGGCTGTCTTTGAGAAGACAAATGCATGAAGCCCTGCAGAGGCTGATGATATAAAACGATGCTGTCTCAAGAGCTGGGGGTGGTTCACTTTCAGGCCAGTGAAGAATACGGAGCACCAGAGGAAAGTGGATGGGGAGAATTCAGGGTCTTTATGGAAGCTTTTCTTTTCCTCTTGTGAAGGCAGCTTTAACCTTGTAAAAGATCTACTTTGGTCTTGTTAAGCTGGCTTTGAAGAGGAATGACCCTGAGAGGGAAACAATAGCAGCTGCCAAGTAGAAAGGGTAACACACTCCTAGGAGCTTTTCCACCTTCAGAGTTTGGGGCACTATTACGGTATACCTGCTAAGCGAACGGCATCAGGAGCCATAAAAGGGGTCCCTTCTCTCTTCACTTTTCAACGCTGCGCTGTGTTTTCCCTTACTCGTTCCAAGGGGTCTTTCTGTGGTCCTGCTTCCAGCTCAAAGGCATTTCTTTTTCTTTCCTCTTGGAGTATTTTTTTTTTTTCCTTTTTCTTCCTTTTCCATTTAGAGGAGCTGTTGAGACAGCCATTGGCAGCACCTCAGGAAGCCAGTAGGTGAGCTACTTGAGCGCTGTAGAGAGCAGACTGCCCTTTGTGGCGCTCTGTGGGCTCTCTCAGAACAGCTTTCACCTGAGAGCACCTGGACCAGACGTACGCTCTGGGGACAGTCTCTTGAATTGCTGCAAATCCTCGGTTGAAATTTGAAGTCTAACATTTAATTACATGAGCATGTACTTTGGATTAGAATTCATCAGCATCGTAATTATTTGATTTAATCTGAAAAATAGGGAGATATGAGTGTGTGTGAAAATGTACCGTAGCTAGCAAGCTATCAGGCACGTAGGTCAAGAAAATATCAAAACCAATGCCTCAGAAGGACTCTGGCCTCCTTCCTATCACTGCTACACCTCGAAGCTAAACCAGTGCCCTGACTTGTCCCACCATGGATTTGTTTTGCCTGTTATGCCCTTATATCCTTGTACTCAACAGCAGGCTTGTGAGACTCATACATACTGTTGTGGTAGCTATAGACTGTTCATTCTCACTTTGTGTTACAGTGACTCTCAAATGTGTCCTCAGATTACCAGTATCTACATCACAACAATTTGTGAGAAATTCAAATTTCTGAGCAAATTCTTGAGCCACCTCCCTTGACCTGCTGGATTAGAAACTCTGGCAACGTGGCACAGCCATCTGTGTTTTGTTTGTTTGTTTGTTTGTTTGAGATTTAATTTATTGAGAGAAGGTGGGAGAGAGACAGAGAGACAGAGGGCAGGGAGGTGGGCCCAGAGCAGTCTCCACAGTTGTATATTATTAGTTTCATTCCACACAGGTGGATACAGTGCTGCCGGGGGTGGAAACCAAACTGGGAGGCTCTCTCATGAGAAACGAGAACATTCACTGCCATCCTGGTGGTCACCAGTTGCGCTGCAGTTCAGCATGTGGGTTTGCATGGGCCAGGGCTGGGATTTGACCCTGGGAACTCTCGGTTGCAAGGCAAGCACTCAGTCTGTTGAGCTATCTGTGTTTTAACAAATGTTCCAGATGATTCTGATGCACACTAATTTTTAGAAGCATTGCTATATAGTATTCCATTCTCTGAGTATCTTGTGTTATATTTATCATTCTATTACTGGTGGATATGTGCAGTAGAAGGCCACTATGAAAAGCTGTGAATACCTCTAGTACAGGACTTTTGGTGATTCTGAAAAATGCTTCTATTGTGGGTATGTGCCTGGGAATGTAATTTCTGGGTCATAAGCTATACTTTTTTCAACTTTAGTAGATATTGCAATGTAGTTATCTAAGTGGTTTTACTTACTTACATTCCCCTGCTGGATTTAAGAGTTGCCATTTCTTAACATCCTTACCAAACATATGCAGTAGACTCTCCATTAACCGGGACTCAAACAACTGACACACTCAAGCAACCAGCAAAAAAATAAGATTTTTCTGTTGCTTGGGAGTGCTGGTTGCTCGAGTTCTGGTAAACAGAGATTCTACTTACATTTATCTGGCATCTACCAATCCCCATGGGTGCCGGTTAACTGAGAGTCTACTGCACTTGGTATTTATTTTATTTTTAGACATTCTGATCTTTGATCAGTAATGGTGTATCTCCTTGATGTTTTAATATGTATTTCTCTACTGACTAGTTAAATGGAGCACCACATTATATACTCAGCTACTTCTCTGTCTTCTTTATTGAGGTATACATTCAAACATTTTACCATTTTTCTATTAAGTTGTCTATTTTTATCTCATTGATTTTTAGATGCAAGCCTTTGTCAGATAAATGTATTGCAAATATCTTTTTCTGCTTGTGGGATGCAAGGGAATTATATTTTTGATAACAAACATTCCCAAAGTGTAAATATGAAGTAAAAGCCTCCCTTGTAACTTACAGACTTATTAAACATGCTTTTAGTACCCTGATTGTTTGCCCACTAACTTTCTTACTTAATGAAACATTATTGCATGAAGTAGCAGGGCTTTGTTGCATTATGTTCACAGCAGAAGAGATGTTGGTAAAAACATGCAGAAACCTATATGGAATATTCAGGGCAGGTCAGTGTCACAGCAAACTAAATTCTATGAGGCTTCAGCATGTGCATCCTCATTTTCTTCCTGTATCTTGTAATCACTGTCCTGTCTTCTTTTGCTTTCTAGTAACTGGCATGTAGCCCAGTAACAGACCACAGATAATAAAGGAGGCATAACAAATCTGTGGGGAGAGAAAGAAAATATTTAATAAATGGAGCTGGGGCAACTGGTTAGTTATTTGGATAAAAATCCATTCAGTTTCTGATCTCAATCCATATATGAAAATACCTTCTAAGTGGAACAAAGAGTTAAATAAAAGAATTTCAAGCACGAAGAACTAGAGGATAATAATTGTGAATATTCCTCTGATTTTTAATGTGAAAGGAAATAGCAAAGGATATATATATATATATATATGTATATATATATATATATAATCACATTTTAAAACATTTAAACTTCTAAATTGAAACTGAATTAAACAGAAAAACACAAAGTGAACCAATAATTTCACAGAGTTTATAGTCTTAATCTTAAATTTGTAACATGTGAAGTCATGAACACTTAGAAAAGAAAAATTAAGGAATTTATAGAATCTGTACAAAAAATAGTAGAAGTATATTTACAAGACAAAAATACTCAGCTGGCTGTTAAATTAATAGTTGTTTGAAAAATAAAATTTTTAAAAATGGGAAAGGAAGAAAAACTCCAAATGCAAATGAATTGCTTCTCAGCCTTTGACTAAGATCCTGTGTAAAAAACTACTAATTATTCGTTTTAAAAATTGCATTTTCAGTATTGTGGAGAATTTAAATTGGACTTAGACCCAAATGTAGTTTGCATTAAGAAAGCAAAATTTCATTGAGAAGCAAAAATTAATTTTCTATTGCAGCAAATCATAAGTGCAGAAGAGAAAAGAGAGGTGATTAAGCATTTACGAGCAAGTGAAGAAAGAAAGGAAATCCTCTCCAATCTGGTAGCAGCCCTCAGAGGGTGGCCTTTTAGGTTTTCAAAAGAAAACAATGGCAATAATATCAAAAGAGAAATAAAATAGCCAAGAGTTTGTATAAGATTGGATATGATGGGTGTCATTAATTGGTATTGAAAGTGAACAATAAAGAATAACCCACAGTTTTACAGTGTAGAGAAGAAAATTAGTTATTCACTATGTTCAAAATGATCCAGGTGTTCTGGTTAGTGTTAGGTTGACAAAGATGAATGAAGCCCACCCCTGCCTTCAAGGAGCTTAGAAACAGATTAGCTAACAATTTGAATAAACTATTGTTGAAGTAGTTACAATGTTTGCATCTTGAATAGGATTTTATTAAACTTGCCTGAGGCAGTTCAACCTAGCTCTCTTGAAAACTTAAGCTGTTTCTGGTGTGTGTGTGTGTGTGTGTGTGTGTGTGTTCATCCTAACCACTGATATTTGTAATGATGATCCTGGTTCATAAGAAGCAGTGAAATTAAATTAGTATATTCTGCTGATGGGGAGTACAGAGTATGTTTTAGAAGGACTTGCAGCAAAACTGATTTTAAGAATAATTCTGGCTCTTACAGAGCTAATCTGCAACTATCTCTGAGTGAGCTGAGAGATCTGCAGAGTGAAATTTCACTGTGTGCGCTCTTTCAGCCCACAGGATTGATTGAAACATTAAAATGAGCTGCATATTCCTCTACTTTTGGGAGCATAACCCAAAATAAAGCAGGGTGGCCCGGAGAAATCGGCACCCATCTAATTTTAATAGCACTCAAATATCCTAATATAATTCTCTTTCAGAGAAGTCATATAGAATTAAAGATAAACACCTGATATTACAGATGCCACAAAATTCTGTTGTTACTGTGAATATTACCATATTTTAGGTTGATGTTTGCTCACCTTATCTAAGTAATAACTTCAAAACTCTGCTTTGTTTTTTAATCTTATGCTCTAGTTCATTATTGTAACTACCTGAAGAAATTAGCATAAAATTCCTTTTCTTTTTGCAAACTAAAATCTTTGATTTTTTTTTTTCAAAATACTATATTTGGTAACATCACTAAACACATTATTATTATTTATTTTTCTAGAAGGGAAACAGCATTCACAAAATAAATCTGAAAGCATGCTGGTTCAAAAAAATAAAGTTTTCTGCTCCATAGATCTGATTCCCTGAGAAATTTCATGCCAAATTTTAATCCATTGTTTTTGTAGTGATAATTTCATCATGAAATTAAAACTGACTCAACATTAAGCATTAAAAGGAAAAATTACCTAGCAGTGAAATTACTATATATTTTCTTCTAAAAACAGGTTGTGTACTACATACATTTATGTGGAAAATGGCTGACCTTTTTTATTCAATTCAGCAGAAATATTCATTAGATTTGCCTATTTAATTTCTGCATTTGGTGTGCGTGAATGCAAGGCTGTGCTGGGGTTTAGAATGTGAACACGTGTATGTGAATCCTTTTGATCCAGAGCAGAGCTGACCTTTCTCCCCACCTAGCTTCCCCCCTTTGTGCCTGTACATTCCGAACAGCGTTTCGGAACAGAATCCCACATTGCAATGATGTCCCAAATCGCAGGATTAATGTGTCTATGAACAGACCTCTTATGCCTCCAAAATGAAGTACTCCTTGCTAATTTCTCTTCAAGACACCAGCTTAATTGCATTTTAAACAAATGGGCTGCTTTGCTGGCCAACTTTTAAATGAGATAACAGCAATGTTCACTCTCCAGCAGTGATGAGTGCCTTGCAGTAGATTCAAAACTCTGTTCAATAACAGGTTTAATCTCACACCAGCAGATTTACTGCAGAATAAACTGCCACTGAGCTCATAATTAGTAAAACAACAACAGCAAAAAAATCCAACCTACTAAATATTATTTTCCAAAGCAGCAGGCAGTGGTTTAGTGGAAAATTCAGTCCTGTTCTTTTTGTGTTTTATTGATTTTATGTATGATATTGGGAATTCATGCCATGATTTAAGATAATATTCTTTATCGATCATGTAAGCAGTTGTTTAGCCATCCAGTAGCAAAACGATGCCCTCATTCACAGAATATGTGACATGTACAGCCAGGGCAACTACAGTGTTTCTCTCTTTCTCTCTTTAATGTTTATTTCTTCTTCTTCTTCTTCTTTTTTTTTTCCATATAGCATATTCATAGCTGGGAAACAACCGCCAAAAAAGCATTTGTGCTTTAGAAACAATCTTCTCATAATTTTGTTTGTTGCAGCTATTAGTGGCCAATTGTGATTCAGTGAAAACCCTCTTCAACAAACAGATGTTACAAAGTATATTCTCTGCTTGCTGCATCTAAACAAATATTAATGAGGCAATTGAAACTATTAAGGAAAAAGAAAGTGCTTAGTATGTATTTATGGTCTTATGTACGAGGCTATACCCTTCTAAATTTCTCATTTATATTGCACAATAGTAAGATACAGTTATAATGACACACCAAGGGACACATTATTCATAATTGTCTTAAATATCTGTGTAAAAACCTGTACTATGAAATACCAAAAAGCTCATCTGGTAGATAAGGGTGAACAAAAGCTTTTGTACAAAAGTAGAGGAAAGCAACTATATGTATATATTCAAAAATCAACTTCATTTTGTACACTATACACAGATGTTTTTGAAATCCTACTTTTTGTGTAAATATAAATTAAATGTTCGGTAGCCAACAAACAAACAAACAAAAACAAAACAAAAAACAAAAAACTATTATCAAACAGCTTCTAAGTATTTGAATCTTGTGCTCCCTCTGACATTTTTTAAGTAGAAATAAGTTGTCTTCAGTACAAGCAGTAGCTCACCTTCCATCACTCAAACATGTAGCAGTGGCATGTAAGGCTAGCTTTATTTCCAGCATTAACCTTTTCATAATGAGAGCTATACCAAATGGAATTTGAGGAATCTAGTGGTACTGCTGTGTGGTTTATTTATTTTTTTTAGGACCCCACAAAGCAAATGAAACCTCAGCCATTCAAATATCATATTTATAGACAATAACAGGTTTAAGAAATAACTGAAAACTACCAATTTACAAATAGAGCTTTTACTCTATAGGATCAATGGTGATAAAAAATTACTCATTGTTGTCTTCATTTAAATTGCTCCTAATTAGTACTGTCCCTGAAGATTTAAAGTTAAAGAAAAAAGGGATGAAAAGGAAGGGAAAAAAGAAAAGACAGTATTTCCAGATCTACCTCGGACTGATTATCATGGCATTTCTAAGTCGTAGAACCAAAGACATTTAGAAATGAAAGGCCACAGGAATGCCTCAGTTCTCCTAACTCACCAAGGAGGACACTCACGTTCAGAAGACTCATGTGCAGACCTGAAGGTACATTTTTCATGTCTCATCTTTTATATAAGAGTAATGTTTATTCTTTTATCATGTATCTAATAAGGATCCTAATCTACACTCTGGTCCATCAGATTTCAAGTCATTGCTCCTAACTACATATGTTGAATGACCTCATCCAAGATATGGTCACCTTGTGGATCACATGCAAGACCACATTCTTCTTTCTCTGATCATTTCAGTTTTAGCCTGTATGCTCCTGGAGAAGGGACTTTTTGTCAATAAGGTTTTTGTTTGTTTGTTTGTTTGTTTTTAACTTTATTGAAGTATAATGTATGGGGGCTATGAAGAAAGTATCCAGCCACATGACGTGAAAAATAGAGGCACTTATAGCTGTATCTTTTCCAGACAGCCCCCGTACAAATAATAAAATGCACTCATTGCTAAGTATACAATTTGATGAATTTTCACAAATACCTATTTAGCCACTATCCCAATCAAAATATAAAGTGTTGGGAAGCTGGGGTGGCTCAGTGGGTTAGGCGCTCACTTTGCAGCGCCGGGGACCGAGGATCGAATCCCGGCCCCAGCCCATGCGGAACCATATGCTGAACTGGGAGCTCCCCTAGTTCAGTTCTCTCTCTGTCTCTGTATCTCTCTTCTCTCTCTCTCTCTCTCCCTCTCTGTCAAGAAAAAAATAATATATATATATACCGTATATATATAATATATATATATATATATATATATATATTATATATATATGAAGTGTTGCTTTCACTTCAAGAATTTCCTTCTTGCCCCTTTGCAATAAATCCACTCCCATCACCCACTCTAGGAAATTAACTGATCTGATTTCTATCATCATAGATATGTTTTGTCTGTTCTAGAACTTCATATAAATGGCAGCACAATTTTATTTATTAATCTGAGGTGGGCATTATTATCTCCAATTTATCAGCAAAGCAGAAGCCCAGAAGTCCAAGGTCACACAGCTGGTAGGTGGTGGACCTAGGATTTTAGCCCCACAAGTCTGATTTCAAAGCTGGTGGCCTACCCATTACATAGTGCAGCATGAGAATTGATAATGATATAAGCTAAACCTTTTTCTCTGGCACCCTCTTCCAAGCACTCATACGTATTAGCTCTTTAGAACAATCCTTTAACATAGGCCAAGCTTGTCCAACCCATGTGGTCCATGGGTCGCGTGTGACCCAGATTGCTTTAAATGTGGCTCAACACAAATTCATAAATTTTCTTAAAACATTATGAAATTTTTTTTTTTAGCTTAACAGCTATTTTTAATGTTAGTGTATTTTACCTAAGTCCCAAGACAATTCTTCCACTGTGGCCCAGGGAAGCCAAAAGATTGGCCACCCCTGATAAAGACAGTATTGTGTTCTTTAGGAAATGGAGGCAGAGGGAGGCACAGACAGGAAGGTTATAAAATTAAGAACTTGACATAAAATATGTCTGAATCTCTAAGGCCTAGAAGAGTGGTATATGGTAGGTGCTCAATTACACATACACATACACATTGTAAGTTTTATACACACATATTATACATCATATGTATCACTTATCATGTATATTTTACATATTTTAGCATACATATATTTTAAAATAAATGAATCTGTAATATACAACATTAATATATTAAGAAATTTAATGAATGAAACAATTGTGCTGATTTTATTAGCATCTTCATTCTATAAATGAGAAAATAACTGAGAGATTCAGAAAGAGAATTTTAATTACATACAAATTTACCAACGTAGTGAATAGATTGCAGGTTTTGGTTTCCAAAGAGCACATCTTTTTCCACTGTATTTTCCCAGTCATTTTTCAGCAATCTGTGGGTATTAATACATTTACTATGTAACTTTTCTCATGATGCTGATTAGTATCAGCATCATAACGACCCTATAGAAAAGGCTTCTTGCCATTTTACATGTTAGATCCCCAATGTACAGTTGGATTAAGCAAATTCCCCACAATCACCTGGTTGGGGAACTTTATGCTCTAATTCAGGTGGGGAGTTGAGTCTCATGTGAAAAAATTGAAAACCTTCATTGTGTAGGTGACACATTGGAAATGCATGAGATTACTGAAATAGGATGAAAACGGAGAACACAAAGCTAATCCGGGAGACTTTCAGGTAGTGAATACCTCCAAGTGCCAGGGAATTTTATGTGCTGACATTTTATTCATCCTAAATTACCATCATTTGTAACACAACCCCTGAGTTCTGATTTGTTAAAATGTGAAAGCAAACCATGATGTGAAATCAATAAGATAAAATATGTTATTCTAATTTCTCTCTGTTCTTCACAGAGGAAAACAAAGCTCAAATAGAACCACTGACACACCTATGAGCCCAGAGCCTGAATTTGGGTGGCTTTGGAATGTGTCCCTTTGTGAAACCTGTCTCATCTGTCATTGTTTTCCACACTGTCAAATTACTTTGAATGTTTGGGCATTGCTCCTGTAAATTGGGGAGATACAAGGTTTTTAGAGAGCATTATACCTAAGGGAAGTTTACCACAAAGTATTGTCTGTTTAAATGTATAAACTAATTTTTAATTACTGTTATACCACACAAAATATAATATTTTATAGTTTCACAAGATCTCACATTTTTGCTTTTGTGGGTAGCTAAGACATACCTTTTCTTTTGTTATACTTGGTTAAATCCAACATTTTCCAGAAGGTTACCCTGTCTTTCCTGATAAACAAACTGCAAGCCCACTATGCCAACAAGAGAAACATTGTGTTTTGACATGTTCTCTTTAATATATTTTATTTTTATAGTAGAGAGTTGTAAGACTTTAGTAAAAACATTTAATCAGATAATTGTATAAAATAAATAGATTCATGTTCCAATGATTTTTTTTCCAATTTTTTAAGTTTAAAGCAGTGTAAATTGATAGTTTCCCAAAGATAATCCATCAGAGGAATTAAGTCTGCTAGGGCAACTTACAATTCCCATTTTGATCTTCCATCTCTGGATTCATGTCTTTGTAACTTTTCCTCATAACAGGAAATATTTATATGATTCTTCCTCAACTAGACAGGACTTTCTTTCTGAACTCACAGGAATGACTGTTCCATTTCTAAAAACTCTCGATAATGTAAATGACTAGGTTTCTAGCAGTAATATTTTTTATATCAAATTAAAAGTTTTTTGTAAAAAGACATATAATTTTCTAAAAATAAAACCCTGACAAATAACTGACCATTTACCAAGGGGTAAGTGATTTGGTTAGCATTCATAGAAAAATTTGCTTCCTAGACTACTTGTACTTTACACGAATAAAGAATAAAAATTATTTTTCTTCTCAGAAAACTTCCAATTATCCAGAATTTTAAAAATTTGACATGAATGGTAACAATACCTTTTTTTTACTTTTTTTCTTTAATTGTTAAGTTTATTGAGGTGACATTGATTGGTAAAAATTACATAGATTCCAGGTGTACAATTCTACATTACATGGTCTATGTATTGCATTATGTGCTCACCACCAAGACTCAGTTCTCTTTCCATCACCATATATTTGATGTCCTCTCTCTACTCCCCCACTGCCTCCACCCTTACCCTCAGGTAACCACAAAATTATTGACCATATCCGTGAGTTTTTCTTTCTTTGTTACTTTCAGTTTTATATTCTCCCTATAAGTGAAGTCATATGTTTCTTTATTTTTTTCAATCTGAATTATTTCAACACAATGATCTCAGGGTCCATTCATGCTGTTACAAATGGTTGTATTTTATCTTTTCTCATTACTGAGTAGTATTCCATGGTGTAAATGTAACACAACTTCTTTATCTAATCATTTGTCAAAGGAAACTTTGGTTGTTTCCATGACTTGGCCACCTTGAACAGTGCTGCGATGAACATTGGGGTACACGTATCTTTACGAACTAAGGTTTTCAAGTCTTTTGGGTACATACCCAGAAGAGGGATTGCTGAGTCATATGGTAATTATATTCTTAATTGCTTTTTTTTAAAGATTTATTTTTATTTTTATTGTTTTTGATAGAGAGACAGAGACAGACAGAGAGAAGGGGGAGGGCCCAGAACAGTCTCCATATTTGCATATCATTGGTTTTTCCACATAGTTTTATGCCACAGGTGGGTGTGGGCTGCACAGGGCAGGAACTGGGCCGGGGTCTCGCCCCGGTGAGAACTGAACTGGGAGCACTCCCCAGTTCAGCATATGGGTCCACACGGGCCAAGGCTGGTATTTAATCCTCGGTCCCCAGGGCTGCAAAGTGAGCGCTTAACCCACTGAGTCATCCCAGCTTCCCCAGTATATTCTTAATTTCTTGAGGAACCTGGGGAATGCCTCCAATGGAAGTTGTATCAATTTACATTCCCACCAGCAGTGTATGAGGGTTACCGTACTTTTTCTCCATAGCCTCTCCAGCATTTGTTATTCCTTGTCTTGTTGATTATAGCCATTTCTAACAGGTGTGAGGTGGTATCTCATTGTGGTTTTAATTATCATTTTCCTCATAGCTAGTGAAGTTGAGCATTTTTTCATATATTTGTTGGCCATTTGTATGTCTTCATGGGAGAAGTATTTGTTCAGGTCCTCTGCCCATTTTTCAATGGGACCGTTTGTTTTTTTGTTGTTGAATTGTATGATTTCATCATATATTTCACATATTAGCCCCTTATCAGAGGCATTGTTTGCAAATATTTTCTCCCATGTGGTTGGCTGCCTCTTTACTTTGTTGATAGTTTCCTTTGCTGTGCAGAAGCCTTTTAATTCCATGTAGTCCCATTCATTTATTTTTCCTTTTACTTCCCAAGCTTTCGGCATCAAGTTTATAAAATTCTCTCTAAACCCAAGTTGTATAAGTTTAGTAGTGATGTTTCCTTCTATGCAGTTTATTGTTTCAGGTCTTATGTGGAGGTCTTTAATCGATTTTGAGTTAATTTTGGTATATGGTGAGAGTCCACAGTCCAGATTCATTCTTTTGCAAGTGGTTTTTCAATTTTCGCAGCACCATTTACTGAAGAGGCTTTCTTTTCTTCACTGCATATATTTGCTCCTTTGTCACAAATTATCTGTTCATATATTTGTGGATTTATTTCTGGATTTTCACTGTTCCATTGGTCTGTATGTTTATTTTTCTGACAACACCAAGCTGTTTTGATTATTGATTGTTTGTAGCATAGACTGAAAACAAGGAGCATGATGCTTCCAGCCTCCTTTTTTGTAGGCTTGCTTTGGCAATTCGGGGTCTTTAATGGCTCTATATGAATTTGATAAATTTTTAAATCTATTTCTCAGAAGAATGTCTGTGGAGTTTTCATGAAAACTGCATTAAATCTGTATATTGCTTTGGTAATATTGCCATTTTAACTAGGTTGATTCTTCCAATCCATGAACATTGAATATCTTTCTAGTTCTCAGTGTCTTCTTCAATTTATTTTAATAGTGTCTTATAGTTTTCTGTGTATAAGCCTTCACATTCTTTGTTAAGTTTATTCCTAGGTGTTTTATTCCTTTTGTTGTAATAACAAAAGGTAGTGTTTTTCTTTTTTCTGAAGTTTTGTTGTTTGTGTATTAAAATGCTATAGATTTGTATACGTTGATTTTGTATCCTGCAACTTTCCTGTACTTGTCTATTATTTCAAAGTTTTCTGGTAGAATATTTAGAATTTTTTATATAAAAGATCATGTCATCTGCGAAAAGTGACATTTTAACTTCTTCATTCCCAATTTGGATGCCTTTTATTTCTTTCTCCTGCTTCATTGCTCTGTCTAGAACTTCCAGCACTGTGTTGAATAGCAGTGGTGACAGGGGACATCCCTGTCTTGTTCTTGACTGAAAAGAAAAGTTTTCAGTTTTTCTCCATTCCGTGTGATATGAGCTAAGGGTTTGTCACATATGGTCTACATTATGTTGAGGTAGTTTCTTCCATACCCATTTTATTAAGTGTTTTGATCATAAATGGATGTTGTATCTTGTCCAATGCTTTTTCTGCATCAGTTGATTTAATCATATGGTTTTTATCTTTTATTTTGTTTATGTAGTGTATCACATTAATCAAATTGCGTATGTTGGACAGTCCTTGTGTCCCTGAGATGAATCCCACTTGATCATGATGTATAATCTTTTTAATGCATTGTTGTTTTCTATTTGCTCATGTTTTGTTTACAATTTTTAAATCAGTGTTTATTAGAGATAATTGGTCTATAGTTTTCTTTTTTGAGTGTGTTGTCCTTACCAGGCTTTGGTATTATGGTAACATTGACCTCATAGAATAAGTTACGAAGTATTGCTTCTTCTTCAAGTTTTTGCTAAAGTTTGAGGACGATAGGTGTTAATTCCTTTTTGAGTGTCTGGTAAGACACATTACTGAGTCCCTCTGGTCCTTTTGGTGAGGTTTTGGATGATTGTTTCAATTTTCTTACTGTTGATTGTTTTGTTTAGATTATCCAGTTCTTCTTGATTAGGTCTAAATAGACTATATTTCTAGAAACTTGTCCATTTTTTTTAGGTTGCAAAATTTGGTGGCATGTAGCCCTTCTTGGTATTCTTGTATGATCCTTTGTATTTCTGTGGTATCAGTTGTAACTTGTCCTCTTTCATTTCTAATTCTGATTATTTGTGTTTTCTTTTTTCCTTGATGAGCCTAGCCAGGGGGTTGTCAGTTTTATTAATTTTTTCAAAGAACCAGCTCTTTGCTGCATAATTTTTTTGTTTCGGTTCTCTATTTCATTTAGTTCTGCTCTAATTTCTATGATTTCATTTCATCTTCTGACTTTGTATGTTTTATGATCTTCTTTTTCTAGTTCTTTAAGATTTGATGTTAGGTTGTGTACATGTGATTTTTCTTGTTTCTTGAGATAGGCCTGTAGTAATATAAATTTGCCTCTTATTACCTCTTTTATTCATCCCATTAATTTTGATAGATTGTGTTTTCATCATCATTCATTTCTATGTATTTTTTAAATCTTTTATTTCTTCTTTGATCCAGTCATTTTTTTTTAAATATTTATTTATTTATTTTTTTGACAGAGAGAGAGAGAGAGAGAGATACAGAGACAGAGAGAGAACTGAACTAGGGGCACTCCCCAGTTCAGCATATGGGTCCGCACGGGCCGGGGCTGGGATTCGATCCTCGGTCCCCGGCGCTGCAAAGTGAACACTGTACCCACTGAGCCATCCTGACTTCACCCCCCTTTTTTTAAAAAGATTTATTTGATTGATTTTTTGACAGAGAGAAACAGAGACAGAGATAGACAGAGAAAAGGGGGAGGGCCCAGAGCAGTCTCCATAGTTGACATCAGTTTTTCCATATAGTTTCAATGCACAGGTGGGCACAGGGCTGCACAGGGCAGGAACTGGGCTGGGAGCCTCCCACATAGGTCCCAGCAAGAAATGAACTAGGGGCACACCCCAGTTCAGCGTGTGGGTCTGCATGGCTGGGGCCGGGATTTGATCCTTGGTCCCTGGGGCTTCAAAGTGAGGGCTTAACCCGCTGAGCCATCCCAGCTTTCCCTGATCCAGTCATTTTTTAATAACAGATTGTTTAATCTCCATGATGTATGTTTTTCTCTGCTTTATTTTTGCAGTTGATCTCCAACATCACAGCTTTGTGGGCAGAGAAGACACTTGGTATGATATCAGTAACCTTAAACTTGCTGAGGCTGGCTTTGTGTCCCAGTATGTGTTCTATCCTTGGGAATGTTCCATGTGCACTAGAAAAGAATGTACAGTCATGCGTTGTAAAATGAAATGTCCGATAAATGTTAATTATGTACAATAGCTATAATGTATCATGCAAAGCTATTATTTCTTTGTTTATTTTCTGTTTGGATAATGTGTCCATGGCTGTCAATGGGGGTGTTTAGGTCCCCTACTATTATTGCATTTGGGTCAGTTTCTTCTTTTAGATATGTTAGTAGTTGCTTTATAAATTTTGGTGCTTCCTCGTTGGGGACATATATTTTAATAAGCATCATGTCTTTTTTGTTGTGTTGTCCCCTTTATCATTATAAAATGCCCATCTTTGTCTTCTTTGTATCTTATTGCCATTTAATCCCAAAGTCTGTTTGTTCGGATATAGGTATGGCTACACCTGCTTTTCTCTGGATGCCATTTGCTTGAAGGATTTTTTTCTACTCGTTCACTTTGAGTCTGTATTGGTCCTTGTGGTTTAGATGTGTCTGTTGGAGGCAGCATGTAGTTGAACAGTTTTTAAATCCAGTCTGCTATTCTTTTTATTGGTGAGTTCAGTCCATTTACTTTTAGGGTGATGAATAATTTATGATAGGGTGACCAGACGTCCCACTTTTGACGGGACAGTCCCGATTTTTAACAATTTGTCTCGTGTCCTGCGGCATTTTAAAAAAGTCCCGATTTTTGGAAAGAATGCACGACCTGCTAGGGAACGGCGGGAGATAGACCAAATTTTTAATCAAGAACCCCCTCCCCCTGGTCAATGGTGTCCCGCTTTACCAATGTTAAAATCTGGTCACCTTAATATGAGGATTTCCTGTAGCCATTTTATCTTTTGTTTTCTAGTAGCTGTTTTTATTTTTAGGGTTTTTCTTTTTTCTTTTTCTTTCTGTCAGCTATTTCAGTTTGATGGTGTTCATGGTTTTTTTGTTATGTTCTCTCTCTCTCTCTTGTTATTTGTTATGTGTCTCAGTTCTAAATTATTTTTGAGTGGTTACCATAAAGTTTGTTACAGAACAGTTTCATATATGCAGTGGTTCCTTTTCTTAAGGATGCTTCTTCTCTCCATTCTCTGTGGAAGTTTAAACCTTTATTTCCTTCCCTTTTATATTTTTGTTGTCCCTGTTTATAAATATTCTTTTTTTACTTTTTGTTTAAGTGCCAAAAGCCTCCTTCAGTTTTTCTTGAAAAGCTGGCTTTGTTCTGGAGAATTCTCTCAGATTCTGTATGTCTGAAAAGGACTTTATTCCTCCTTCATCTCTAAAGGTTAACTTCTCTGGGTAGATGAATCTTGGCTGGTAATTTCTTACCTTCAATATGTTGAATATTTAATTCCAGTTTCTCATGGCTTGTAGAGTTTCTGTTGAAAAATGTGATGATAGTTTGATGGGCTCTCCTTTATAGTTTGTAGTATTCTTTCTCCTAGCTGCCTTGAGGATTCTGTCTTTGTCTTTGACCCTTGACATCTTCAGTATAACGTGCCTTGAATAATGTGGGCTAGGATTTCAGTAACTAAGGGTCTAAAGTCCCTCTTGAATTTGAGGTTCCAGTTTTTTTTTTAATAAATTTAGAAGTTCTCATCTACTATTTTTCTGAGCAAATTCTCTGTGCCCATCCTTTTCTCTGCTCCCCCCAGAATACCTATTATTCTTATGTTACTCCTTCTATTAGAATCAGATAATTCTTGTAGAGATTTTTCATCTTTTATTTCTCATTTGTCTCTCTTCTTTCTTATGTGACAATTCCAGATTTCTGTCTACAATTTCACTAATTCTTTCTTCCATATGGCTGGCTCTGCTTCCAATGCTAGGTATTTCATTTTTTATATGTTTTTTTGTATTTTTTATTTCCAAAATTCATATTTGTTTCTTTTTTATAGTTCCATTTATTTTTGTTGTTGTTGTTGTTCATAGATATCCTTTCTGAGATTACTTAGCTCCCTCTGTGTACTCTGTCAGTTTTCTTTGATCTCTGTGTGTTTTTAGAATTGCAGTCTTGAATTCTGTGTTATTTAGATTATATATTTTCATATCTTCAGGTTCCTATCATGAAGGTTTTACATTTTCTTTCTGAACATCTTTGTTCACTAGGGTACTCATTATCTTTCTGAGCATAAGGAATTTTTCCCTGGTAGGTATGAAGAGATCTTTCTTTCACTTCTTAGCTGGTGCTGCTGAAGTGTTTGATAATATTTTCTCTTGGTTATTTGATTTTCTCACAGTGGGAGACTTCCTAGAAGGTGAACTCTTCTTTGACTCAGTTGCCCTGGTCTCTGTATGCCTCCTCTTTGGGAAGATGTGGTAGGTGATGGTGTTCTATGCCTCTGAGATCCTACTGCACTCAGAAGCTGCCACACCTGTGCTTCACCGTATTCCTGGATCCCTGTGCCAACTTCAGTGAGAAGGGTGGGGGCAGGGTTTGCTGAAAAAGTTGTAGGTCTATTTACATCACAGGTAATTTTGGGGGAGTTCCCGGAAGCAGCTAACTGAACGCAGGCTGTATGTGGAACTGGTGGTGGGGGTTGGGGAACAAGCTTTGGAAGAGAGCATAGGGAAGTAGCCAAGCTCTGTGTCCAGAGCCATTCAATGCTCCAGTTGGGGCCCTACCTCACCAAGGGCCACTTGCACTTCAGCCACCATGGTCTCCTGCCACCAGCACTCAAGCTGCCAGAATGTGCTTCAAATGCCTGCTTTTTGCCCCAGTCACCAACTTTAGGCTCTGCTGGCTCTGCACCCCAGTGACCCGCCCTACAATCTTGTAGCCGGTCTCATGCTCTCGCCACCTACTCCATTCTCTGGCTACCCCCAGTGCCAAGCTGTGGCCTCCTGCACCACACTATGGCTCTCCATACCATGCTGTGCCTGCTTTCCCCACACTCCTGCTGTGGCACCTTGAAACAACCAGCCACACCCACTTCTGCTATCTGCCCCATGTTCCAGCCACCTGCACCTCTGCTTTTGTCTGTTCTAGGCCTCCAAGCCACCCAGAGTCATCGGGCACCTTCCCCACCCACCTGTGCTCCAATTTCAGTCTCTCCTCTGCTGGTCACCAGTTAGGTCCCGATCATGATCTGAGGCATGTCTCCACACGGCTCTCTTTCTTTCTCACTTGCCTTCCTTCTCTGGTTTAGGTATTTTCTTGCGATGAGTGGGTCTCTCAGCCGAGGCTGTGTGTTGCTTATGGATTGTCTAGTTAGATTTTAATTGTTCAATTTGTTGTTTCTTCCAGGAGAGGTTTCAAGAGTTCCTCTCATGACACCATCTTGATGATGTCTAACATTACCTTTTATGCTTAATTTTTTCCCCAATCTTTCTGCCTCCGTCCCTCCCTTGTATCCTCCCCTGTCTCTAAGCAGCTATAGCTTATGAACTCAAAGAAAGAAATATTGTAGAATACAGCAAACTTCAACTGGATATTTTAGGTAGGGTTTCTGAATCTTTTAGGGACATAAAGGTCTTTTACACATATTCAACCTTTGGAAGTTATTGATTCATTTATACCTTCCTTGCTTCACTCAGTTTCCACAACCACTTTAAACACAGTCAGGGTAAGTGGTATGATTACAACTGGCTTCAGGGAGGGGCATGTGGGCAAGTGTCTTAGCAGTTAAATGGCCCCACACTTAGAAGAACACACTTTGCTTATTTGTCTCTGTGTGTCATGTTCTTGAAATTCTTAATAGTATTTATTTATTTGTACTAAGCCCCACAAATTATGTAAGTAATAACAATGAGTTATCTCTATGTAAATAAGATTTTTTTCCCTCTGCTCTATGGCAGAGGGTTAGCTACCAAAGAGGAACCAAGATGATAGTAAAAAAAGTTAGGGTAAACAGAGTTATTATGTTTTGGTTTTATTCTATAACTTGAAATAGAGCTTTGACAAATATTAGACACATTCATACCCAACTACCATCACCACTAAATATAAGACATTTTTCTCTACACTAAAAAATCTATGTCTTAAAAGGATGAGTTTTCATATATTTGAGTTCTCACAAAGTCTGTCACATTAAGGAGTAATCTTGCAATTATTTTATTTTGAACATTAGCATGAGAGTTCAAAATGCTAGTTTGGTATACTTATAGATATCACATGACATAATCAGTTATTGGAAAAGAAAGGAAATACATGTAGTTATTCTTGAACAAATTATCTCACATTTATAAGTGATCTCAGTGTAGAAAAAGCCTTCTAAAAATAATTTTGAAAACTAAAGATAATAAAAATATACCTTCAGGATAATTAAAATATATATATATGATAAAATGGTTTGTGAATGGGTGCTTGCAACTGGAAATACTCTTTCTAGGGACAGCATTATATGTAGAGTTAGAATGAACTAAAACAGTTTTCACAGACACTGCATACTAGCAGATCTAGGAAGAGGCTCAGAAGGCAGTTCTGGTGAAGGGGAAGTTACCAATATTGGAGATCACTTGAAAAATTTGATAAAATTATTTCATAAAATTTCAGTGTGGGAATATTTTATAAATTCACATTGTTTTAATATTTAATTTTTCTTGTTTTTAAGATTTATTTGTTTGATTTTTACAGAGAGAAAGAGACAGAGAGAGACAGAGAGAAGGGGGAGGGCCCAGAGCAGTCTCTATAGTTGACATTAGTTTTCCATATAGTTTCACTCCACAGGCGGGCACAGGGCTGCGCAGGGCAGGAATTGGGCCAGGAGCCTACCACATAGGTCCCGGCAAGAACTGAACTGGGGGCACACCCAGTTCAGCATATGGGTCTGCATGGGCCGGGGCCGGGATTTGATCCTCAGTCCCCGGGGCTTCAAAGCGAGCGCTTAACCCGCTGAGCCATCCCAGCCTCCCCATAATATTTAATTTTTATAAAATATTTAATATTTAAATGCAAACACTTATAAAGTATTAAATATTATAAGTAGTCATCAAGCTATTTTAGTCTATATGCCTCAGTGTTTATATATTCAAATTGTTCTCTTATCTCCCAGAATCCTTCAGTTGGAAAAATGTTACATTACCGTGTATTCAGGTTTATCTTACTTTTTAAATATTTGTGGTAGTAATCACAAAGCTTTCAAACTCACATATTAAAGTCAGGTGATATTTCTAGTGTGTCATGTGATTTGCTATTTATACAATGTAGATGGTTGATTAGCATAGCTAATTGAAGTTGAATGTATTCAGGCATCCTCAGTGGAAGGGTTCTATATAGCTGTAGAGTGACTACTTGAATAATTTCCATCACTGTAGTCTAAATCCTGGGCTGTGAATCTCACCAGAACAGCTCTGCTGAGATTTAGTACATGCACACATCTGTATTCCCCCCAAAGTCCTTCAATCCTGCTTAAATGAAGAAGGGATCCAATTGCCTCACCCTTATGTCCTAGACACATGGCTGGAGGTAGTTGTACTGAAGAGGACGAGGTTACAACTTAGAAGCAAGGACTCTGAGAATTTAAATTTATCTTAAATTAAAACAAACAAACAAAATGGGGGGAAAAAAAACACCTGACTTACTCTACACACATTTCCTCTTCGTTGCTGCTATAATTAAAAAACAAAACAAAACAACATATTCCTGAATGCTGCTATTCCTCTCTCTCACATCTTTCTCTTCTTTCCTGCTTCCATAGTCTTATCACCAAATATTTTCCCTCCTGCCTAGATTTCCTTCCTGCAATTAGTCTTGTCCTTCATATTTTTTAGCTTTTATTTAAACCCACCTTCAAACCTGCTGTCTGGGTGCTCTTTCAAGTGCCTGATTAATATCCTCTTAACTCTGGTTCACACCATTTCTATGGCCCCTGATTAATAAAATGAAATTTTTTAGTGTGAATAAAATAAAATTTTCTTAGTTCAGCATTTCAAACCCACTAAAGCTGATCCCCATTTACTTTTCCAAATTTATTTTTTACTGTTAGCAACCTAAACTTAAACAAGACATACTGAAATGGTTCTTTAATATAATTGTTAATCATATTATCATGTAATCTATGTGGGATAATTTTTTTATCTAGAACAAAATAGTATAAAAAAGTAAAAGTACCCTAACTTTGAAATATTTTATTTGCCATCTTTCTGTTTTTGTCTATGCTGTTCCCTCGAGAGTACTCGCTGATCCTGGTATTTGCTATTTAAATTCCATCCATGCTTCTTCACCAAGGGCCAGCTCATATGTCATTTCCTGCAAGAGAAATTTCCTAATAAATCAAATCAGACTCTGTTTCTCCTTCCTGCCCTTGAACTCTGTAGACCCTTCATATAATGGCTCACACAATCTTATATTACAGATAACCAAATTCTACCTACTAAATTATATACTGATTACACCTAACCTTTTTAGCCTTTAGTTTTAAATAAAGTGTAGCACAGTGTCTTGCACAAAGGAGACACTCAGTAAGCATGTGTTGACAGATAGAATGAATGCAGGAAAACAGAGTTTTGTGCCACTAAGATTGAGTTTAAGTTATGGACTTCCACTGAGGACTTCCTTATTCTAGTAAGCCTCCTGTTTAAAAAGGAAAAAAAAATTATGAATCAGACCACTTTATGACATAAATGCCATGGAAAGAATTTTACTTTGTGAAACATTTATTGTCCTTTACTTCATAATTTTGAGATGCTGAGAAAGTTATTTAAACCTTGGACTTTCTTTTCATAATTAGAAATAGTAATAGCTAATATTTAAATACTCTTTACTGTAAGCCAGGAACTGTTCTAATATTTTTGTATATTACTTCATTTAATCCCCATCAATACCCATGAGGCAGTTACTATTATTATTACCCTTTACAAAGTAGAAGCTGATTAAGTTTCCCAAGTTCACATAGATATTAAGTGATAAAAGTGGGATTTGAACCTACTCGTTTTATCAACAAAGTCTGTGTGTGTTCTACACAGTCAGGTGGTTTGGGGTGAAATAAATACTGTACTTACTTCAATCTAAAAAAAAATTCTATGAATATTTGATAGATAAGGTGTTCTGCTTCAGTCCTTAAATATGATGAAAAATGTAAGACAATATGCTTGAAATTTAGTAAAATATTTAGTTACTCTGGGTACTTATGATGAAAAATCAAAGAATGATGCAAAATCAGCTTCCCAGGCACATAATCTATGCAGCTGAGCAGGCCCTGAACTTAGAAGGGCCCCATTCTTGGCTAAATGCATCATATATTTTTTAATAATTTTTTAACAAGTGCTCTAGATTTTCCTTTTTCATCCTTTCTTTCTCTCTCTCTCTCTCTCTCTCTCTCTCTCTCTCTCTCTCTCTCTCTTTCTCTCTTTTTTAAAACTGTACCCACAAATTATATAGCTGGTCCCGATTGAATATTTTGGAAATAAATAGAAATATTTTCTCAGTATGTTAAACCAAACATTAAAGGCTTATGCCTTCCACTCTCACTTCCCTTTCCTTCAAACATGCCTCAAAAGATATGGGATCATGATCTTAAAACAGCTAGAGATCTCTTTTATATGAAAGCAATAGAATTTCCTTTATACAAAGTTAATATTAATATGTCCATATGGCAGACAGATGAAATATTTGTCTGACTTTCCTCATCCTGGTTTGATTCAGAATTCCCCCATTTCTGATGAATCAAGATATATGAATAAGTATGTTTCCTTCTTCTAACTCTGGGTAACTTCTTGGAGCTGTTTTTTTGTTTTTTTGTTTTTTTGTTTTATATTTTGATTTATTTATTTTTATTTTTGACAGACAGAGAGAGAGAGAGAGAGATACAGAGACAGGGAGAGAACTGAACTGGGGGAGCTCCTAGTTCAGCATATGGGTCCGCACGGGCCGGGACCAGGATTCAATCCCCGGTCCCCGGCGCTGCAAAATGAACACTTAACCCACTGAGCCATCCCGGCTTCCCCAATTGGAGCTGTTTTTTACCCATGTTCTTTTTTCATTCTTGTGTTCCCTCCTCTTGACTAGGTCTGATTACCCTTTGCAATATCTGGGTTATATATGGGCCTCATGTCAATTCTTTCATTTGGCAATCAGTCCTGGTCCAAACATAAGAAACATAGACTGGGCCACTTTCCACAGACCATATCTTTATATTAAGAACATTACTTGGGAAGCCGGGATGGCTCAGTGGGTTGGGCACTCGCTTTGCAGCCCCGGGGACTGGGGATCGAGTCCCGGCCCTGGCCCGTGTGGACCCATTTGCTGAACTGGGGAGTACCCCCAGTTCATTTCTCACCAGGGTGAGACCCTGGCCCAGTTCCAGTCCTGTGCACCCCCACTCCCACCTGTGGAATAAAACTATGTGGAAAAACCAGTGATGCGCAACTATGGAGACTGTTGTGGGCCCTCCCCCTTCTCTCTGTCACTGACTCTGTATCTCTCTCTCTGTCAAAAAAAACAATAAATAAATAAATCTTTAAGAACATTACTTGCATTAGACTCCTGGTATGTTTCTAAATTCTGTCCTCTAGCAGCTCCCCTGTACGAAGAAGACAGTTGTATACTTATTGATCACACACTGACTCACACAAATGGGACACAAAGAAGTAGGAGCAGAACAGACAATTTCTGGGCTTTCTCTGAGGGTGGGAAAGGGCCATCTTTGCAGCAAATTCAAAAGACAAGCCATGAAATTACAGCATCTATGTATAGTAATGAGTGATCTGCTGTGACTGGGTCTGGGCTTCGCGGGGTTGAAGGTGTATGTGGGAACAGATGTGCCATGCGTAAGGTGGGAGGATATTTTGTAAATAGGGATGAAACAACAATAGGTTTCAAGGATTAAATAGACTTCATAGAAATATGTGTTTAATGTAAATAATATGTGCAGGAGGCAAAATAACGACTCTTTCCTTTCTCTCATAAAGATATCCATGTCTTAATACTTTGAATCTGTGAATATATTGTTAGGCAAAGGAAAATTAGTGTAATAGATGAGATTAGAGTTATTAATCAGCTGACCTTGAAATGAGATGAGGATCTTGGGTTATTCAGGTATAGGCCAAATAGGGTACTTATAAATGGAAGAGGGAGGCAGAAAAGAAAGAATCAGAGACGTGGATGCCTGGGAAGGATTGGGCCAGAGGCTGCTTTATTTGAACATGGAAGAAATGTACTTATGGAACATGGCATGCAAGTGGCCTCTAAAACCTGGTCCAGAAAGCAAGAAAATCAATACCTTCTTTTCATCTATAGAAAGAAAGTAATCCTACTGAAAACTTGATTGTATTTAGGCCAATGAGACCAGTGTTGGACTTCTAATTACTAAAATACTGAATTTCTGTACATCTAGTTCTGGCTTAAAATGACAACATAGGAAGATCCAAAATTCACTTCCTCCCATGGACACACTGAGTCTATAGCTTCAGATGGAACCATTTCTTCTGTGCAAACACACAACTAAACACTGACAAAGCACTGGACAACATGAGGATAACCACATCGAAGCAGGGAAGAGAGAAGTCCAGCCACAATCTCATCAGCCCCACCCTGGTGCAGGGACCCAAAGTCAGAAGGGAATTCAAAACCTGGAGCTGCTCCCTGAGGAGCAAAGAGTTTGTACCCCACATCAAGCACCCCAACTTTTAAGACTGGCAGCTGACAGATGAATGCTCAAAACATTTAGCTTTGAAAACCAATGAGGCTCAAGCTCACAAGCCTGGCAGAGTGTGGTGAAGATGGCATAGCTCTGGAAGAGCCTGCGAGCAGAAGCCCGCCCCGCAGGCCTGAGCAGAAGCAGCCCTTGGAAGAGCAGCAGGCGCTATGTGAATGGCTTGTTTCGTAATTGTAAAGCGTTGCTCAGAAGGGCAGGAGCCTACCGGCATATTCTCTGGGGTTGGAGGCTGCTGGGTCCCAACTTCCTGCTCTCATTTTGCCTTGCTAAAGATGGCAGGCACCATTGTTTTGTTTCCCTTCCCTTACATTTTTGTTTGTTTTGCCTTTGTTCCTCCTTTTGTTTTCCTTCCTTCCTTCCTTCCTTCTTTCCTTCCTTCCTTCCTTCCTTCCTTTCCTTCCTTTCCTTTATCTCCTTTCCTTTCTTTCCTTTCTTCCTTTCTTTTCTTTTTTAGTGGGTGCTGCCTTTGAATTTCCCCTTTGCCTCACTCCAACCAGTGAGCACTCTTTTCATGGCCTCAGTTTGAACCAGAGCACCAGTATCTTCCAGAGGAGAGATTCTATGCCTGCCTGGTGGCCAGGTTTGGGGGCTGCCCTCCCATCCTCCCCACCCCCCACCCTCACCCTAGGAGATGTTCCTGGCTCTGGAGACTGGACAGAGTAGAGGAACGTGTATTTCTGTGTGTTAAAAAACTAAAATCAGAGAGAGAGATGTCTTGTTAGACCTCCCACTCTCAGGGTCCTGGCAGATAGCAAACTGAAACGCATGCCACATGCCCGCACTTTCTGAGAAAGTGGCTTATGTGCTGGTTCGGGAGATTTGGCTGGAGGGGCAGGAAACTGGTTTGACACTCTTATTGAAGCCCAAGATTAGGAAATAGAAGCCAGTGGACACACTTTATGTTCTTTCCCTCAGCTTTGCTCTAACTTGCTGGCATCTTCCAGAAAGGAGCTGATATACTTGCCTGGTGCCCTGGTTTTTGTGGCTGCTGCCAACGGAGACCTCTACATCACCTGGCTCTGGTGACCAGCAGGGCTATAACCTATAGCACTGTAATCCATGGAGGAAAAAGTTGTGAAACAGTGACCACCTCCAGGGCAGAGCAAGAGGCAACTGACCCAGGAGTCCAATTTTTTAATGAAAGATGTTTATTAGCTACTTATAATAGATGCAGCCTGTGGAACGGGTTTCTAATTAGACACATCTTAGGGCTGAGTGTAAACCTTTTTCTGAGACCTTGGATGCAGGCACTTTCTTTGCATTCTCTGCCTGCTGTACTCTGAAGCACCAGTATTTTTCAGAGGGAAGTACTTATCCATGTCTGGTACCCAAGTTTTTACATCTGGCCTCCTGGTTTTTTAACAGCTGCTCAGAGGAAAGCCCTCGGTTGCCTTGTTCTGGTGGTAGGGGAGTTTGTGTTTCTGAGTCTCGTAGGGCAGTGACAATCAGAGATAGTTCTTAGTGGGTTACCATCTCCATGGCACTGTACACACAGCCAATGGAAACATAGCCCCTGTCTTTTAGCGAAAGACTTAGTTGCTAGTCCTATAACTTTGGCCTTACGGGCAGGTTTCAAGTTTGGCACATGGAAGCAGTCTCAGGGAACATGTGACAGGAAATGCCACCTCTGTGCTCTCCCATTCCCTCATTCCGGCTCACCAGTATCTCCCCTGAAAGCTTGTGCTCTGGTCTGGAGCCCTGGGGTTTGAAACAGCGGATCAGGGGCCATCTACATATCACCTGGATCTGGGAGCCAGTAGGGCGATGCTTGCAGCCCATCAGGACTGTATATGTTTTTATTGTTTAAAAGCTGCTTTCTGAGGGTCTGGTTTTCTATCAGCCTGACTCTAAGTACTGGCCGAATCCTCCCCTTTAACATGCTGACAGGATTTGGCACACCCACAACTACTGGGAGCTATTACAAATAAAATATGCTTCTTGGATAATAACACAGATGTGAAAACCACCAAGAGGTAGGGCTTGGTTGCATGGTGAGTTTTCTCTCCTGCACAAAGCCAGCCTTTCAAGACTGGGAGAGGTGGCTATGTTATCTAATGCATGGAAACCAACACAGAAAGTGAAACAAATAAAGAAAAAATATGTTTATAAAAAATAAACACAAGATAAAACCTCAGGAAAAATTCCAGTGAAAAGGAGGGAAGTAATTTGCCTAAATAGTTCAAAATAACAGTCACACAGATACTCATCAAATTCAGGAGAAAATTGAATGAATACAGTGACAACTTCAACAAAAAGCTATAAAGATAAGGAAGTCCCAAACAGAACGCAAAAAACTATATTACAATAATTTAAATAAAAATTTATGACAGAGGTTCAACAGCACAATAGATGAAGCAAAAGAATGGATCAATGAAATCAAAGACAAGCCAGAGAAAATCACCCAATCAGAGCAAATAAACAAATGAAAAAAAAAAAAAAAAACTAACTGAAGGAATGTATCAGATAACATGAAGTAGACTAATGTTTACATTAATAGGAGTTACAAAAGGAAAAGGGAATGAAAGAAGCAGAAATGCATTTAAAGAAATAAAGGCTGAAAACTTTTCTAATCTGGGGAAAGAAATGTACATCAGGATCCAGAAAGCACCAAGCGTTACAAATAACATAAACCCAAAGAGACCCACTCCAAAACACATTATAATTAAAATGTCAAAAGTTAGAAAAGAAGAGAATCTTAAATGTAGCAAGATAAAAACAACTTGTTACATACAAGGGAACCCTCATATGACTGTTAGAAGATTTTTATAGCAAGAAACTTTGCAGACCAGAAGGCAGTGGCATGATATATAAGGTCAGACAATTAAGTTTGTGAACTTGCCAGTGTTCTCTTACGTTGGCAGCACTGTACACACAACTCTGTAAGACATCTTGGTATATCAGTGTCTCACAGCTATATTCATGTCAATGTGTGGCAATGGCTTGCTGAATGGCCTTCATTGTTATTGCATATTTTTGTGTGCTGTCAGTGAGAGTTTCGAAACTTGAATTAAAGCAAAGAACAAACATTGAATTTGTTCTTCAGTTTGGCAAAAGTGCAAGTGAAATCAGGGATACATTAGTCCAAGTTGATAAGGATAATGCCAAGAAGGAAACAACAGTAGATAAACGGATTAAATATTTTTCTGAGGGGAGAGAAAGTGTCATTGATAAGAGAGGTCAGGGTGGCCAGTAAGCCGCAGAGCTGACAAAAGCATTGCAAAAATTAGTTGAATGGTACATCAAAATCATCAGCTGATTATGTGAAGCATAGCAGACCAAGTCAATATCAATGAAGTAACAGGTAGGAAAATCTTAACTGAAAAATCTTTTTTTTTTTTAAGATTAATTTTATTGTTTTTGAAAAAGAGAGAGACAGAGACAGAGACTGAGAGAAGGGGGAGAGCCAAGAGCCATCGTCTCCATAGTTGTATGTCATCAGTTTTCAACATGGTTTTATTCCACACAGGTAGGCGGGGGCTGCAGGGGAGGAACAGGGCCAGGGGGGCCTCCAGCATGGGAGACACAAGTGCACAAGCTGGGGGCCAAACCAGAGGTCTCCCACACATGAAAAACTCTCCCCAGTGAGAACCAAACTGGGGGCCTCCCACATGGGAAGCACACCCCAGCTCAGCATATGGGTCCGCACGAGCTGGGGCCAGAACTTGATCCTCGGACACTGGGGGTACAAAGCGAGCACTTAACCTGCTGAGCCATCCTGGGTCCCTTAACTGAAAGTCTTGGCATGAGAAAGGTGTGTGCTAAAAGGGTCCTGAAGGAGCTCACCAATGAACAAAAGTAAAGGAGAATCAAATTTTGCCAAAACCTTTTGGAGAGGTAAGACAATGTTTTTAGCCATGTAATCACTGGTGGTGAAACATAGGTGCACTAATGCAACCCTGAAAGGGAGCATTCAAGTGCACAATGGAAATTAGCCAATTCTTTAACATGAAATAAAGTTCCATCAGTCTAAATCAAGAGTCAAAACGATGTTGCTAAACTTCTTTGATATCAGAGGGATATTCATTATGAATTTATACCAACTGCATCTTGCATCATAACAATGTACCAGTTCACACAACACTGTCTGAGGAAGTTTTTAGCCAGAAAACAAATAACTGTATTGGAACACCCTCCCTACTCACCTGATCTGGCCCCCACAGTCTTTTCTCTTTATCCAAAGAGAAAGAAAATATTGAAAGGAAGACTTTTTGATGGCATTCAGGACATCAAGTGTAATACCATGATGGCTCTGATGGCCATTCCAGAAAAGAAGTTTCAAAATTTATTTGAAGGTTAAACTAGGCATTAGCAGTGGTCATAGCTTCTTAAGGGGAGTACTTTGAAGGTGATGATAGTGATATTCATTTATGAGGTATATAGCACTTTTCTAGGATGAGTTCAATAATTAATTATAGTAAGTCAAAGTG